>UCOH01012063.1:0-27051 GCA_900474275.1 Synergus japonicus
CTGTTAGGGTGTCTAAAATTATTTAAAACATGAAATTAACACTATTCAACATTTTTTTTATAGTTTTGACAATCTAGTGTGGTCCAGATCTGGGATTGTACTGCAATCCATACCATAAAAATTTCCAAGTGTTAATCAGCCAGATTTTTTTAAATTTTCGAGAAATTTATAGGGTATCTAAATAACTTATACAAAATATTATACAAAACTAACACTATCAAAATAAATTTTTGTTTTTATTTACATCAATTTTAATGCATCTCAGTAATAAAGGAAATTTAATATGTACTTTAAGAGTAATTAATATGAATATTATATCAATAAATTCTACGGTTTTAGGTTTTGTAAAAGTGAATATTAAAAACATGAAAAATTTCAGCGTATAGTCTAGAGACTGACTAGCGGCTGGCTAGACCGTCTAGTCACAAACTTTGCAAAAGTGTTACAGGTGTGACCAGCCCCAGACTAGACCGTTTGATCTGCGCCAGATTAGAGTCTAGACGGTCTAGTCTGGGTCTGGCCAACGCCAGAAGATTTTTCCACTAGGGTAGAAAACAGGCGGTGGCTAGCCACCAAAACTAGCTAAAATTTCACCATCCTCGAGCATGGTATAAAATTCATCACCTAAAATTCTTAACATTCACTACCCTCGAGGGTGGTATTAATAGTATAAATTTAAAAATTCTTAAGATCCACTACCCTCGAGGATGGTATTAATGGTCTTTCATTATCATAGATTTTTTCACAAATTGTAAAATAATGTCAATATTCCCCAATTAAAAGTGCCTGTGAATATGCATCCCTCCTCCTTAATAAAAATAGAGCGTAATCTTGAAAGCATTATAGTAGTTTATATTTAATTAGGGGTTTAATTTTCAAAAGGAGGAAGGACAAATCACTCTTGCGGAAATTATATGATTATGACTATAGTTATTTTTGATATGTTTCAGTATTTTTTATACCGTTACATGTCACTGTTTGTCATCGTCTAGGGTTTCATAAAAAGTAATATAAAGGGTTCCAATCTTCATATCTGTTTAGATACTTTTCGGAGATTAATCTATGAACATTGTATGCGTTTACAATGTTTGATATTACGGAATCTGAAAACAATAAACCTGTGTTATCTGAGCAATTATTTACTTTAACACAGTTAAGTAACAACGTGTAAGTAAATTTTAAAATTTCGATATATATATATATTTATAGGAAGTGCTAATATTTGCCACAGCACCAAGTTCCTATAGTAGTGTCCCCGTACTTGAACAATTACGCAATCTTTTTGTTAACGGAAATTGAATTTCGAACACACTGTTCAAATTCTGAGCGAACGATTTTTTCGCTTTGTTCATCAAATTCAGCCATCCTACCACTACTGAAAGCTTATCTCAACCATTATTTTTAAAATCTCCACCACGGACTCTCAAAACTACAAAATTTCGATTATTTCATTGGAAACTGAAAATTTGATGGAAGACAAAGAACTCTAAAATTCAACATCGAACAAAGAACTACAACCGTTTTTCCTCGAGGGACGCCTTATGGAATATCGATTTTCTTGGATCTCCAACTTCCAACCAACGGAATTCTTCAAGTTCGACTGAATTTTAATAATTAACAACTCCGTGTAAGTTCAATTAAACAAATTAAAAATCTTTATGTCAACGTTTTCAATTTTCAAATGATTATTTATACATCTTTATGACTCATATACAAATTTTATTCAACTTTTAACCTTTTTTCTTCAAAAAACATAACATTAATAATTTCACATTAAGAGTCCAATGAAAAATTTTTCGTTTTTACCGAATCACAAGTCAACCATTTTAATCATCGTGTTCCGACATTTTTTAAATTAACAATTTGATACTTCGTCTTTAAATCTCTTTTCTAACGACCATTTTGTATTACGAATTCAAATTTTGGAGCGTCAGTCATCCATTTATCATAATCCATGTTAACCGATTTTGGTATTAATTTTTCATATTTTATTTATCAAATTATCATTCACATTAAATTACCAATTTATCATTCTAAAATGAGCTGCTCTTCGACTTTTTGGAATTTTCTTTTTCTCGAAGAGTGATATGATTACATCACCTTTCCTACTTTTCGTATCTCGCTTTATGTAGGAAGGGCGGGTTTCAGCGACGCTGAAATTTCATAGTAACATTTTTCAAACAATTAAAGTTTTTACAGCCTTATTTCAATAATTTCACAAAATCTTGATAACATTTTAAATTGAATTTTCTTTTTTCTACATTAAATCAAAGTGCCAACTCAAATTCTTCCAAATTACACATTTAACACTAATTTATTAATAATTAAAATTTAACTTCTTTATTTTCATTCTATGAAAAACTTTTTTATTGAACAAATTATTGGCACCTAACCTTTTTCGCTGATTCTGGTTTGTGCTCGATGCCGTCGCTTAAGATCAGCTGTTCATGGAATTTATCAACCTAACCTCAACTTATGAAATAATTATTTTTGGATCACCGGTTGCGGACTCTCAAGCGACTTTGTAATCAACTTTCGTATATGTTTTTAAATTTATTTTTAAATTGCATATTTCTATTTGTATTAGGCTTTATTCTTTACTCGTTTTTGAAAACTCAATTTAACATGGAAGACGAAAATAGGTTGCTCAAACAGGAACTCGAACAGTTGACAAATCAATTAGGCTCAATGTGTACAGACGCTTACTCTAGTCCAAAAATTCCACCTTTCTATCGCTCCGATCCAGCTTCGTGATTCGCGATTATTGCTGCTCAATTTACTAAAGCTCGAATTACTACTGAACACACTAAAGCGGTTCACTTGATCGCTTCTTTGGAACCTGATGTGATTCCAGTTATTCGCGATATCATCCACCAGGAACCTGCTACAATAAATTTATATTTGGACATGAAAGAACGTATAATATCTAGTTATTTTAGAAGGAAAACCAACGCTGTTCCTCTCGCGATTAAAAAGTTTAAACGATAATAATTGTAATAAAGCAGTTATTAAAAGCATTTTCATGGAGCAAATGCCTTCACACGTTCGATCTGTTCTTGTCGCTGCCAAAAACGCAACGCTCCAAGAGCTTGCGGAAATGGCAGACAAAATTATAGACGTTTCAGGTAGCGATTTTCAATCAACTTCAGCTGTAGCTCACTTGCAAGCAAGTCAGTCTACAAATTCAAACAGAGACTCGATCACTTCTGCATTAGAAAAAGTTGTTCACACCATGCAACTCCTTAACAAAAATCTTAAAGACTGTGACGTTGCGTTTTTGTCGTCCTTTATTGGACACCTAAGCAACGTTTGTACTTTAGGAAACTTCTATTATTTTTGCCCTACCGGACGCTTCAGTCGAGCCAGGGTCAGCTTTAAGGGCAAGAAATAATTTAATCGTTGGTTTTTAACAAAATTAAAGAAAACTATATTCTTCCTATAAAACTACAATTCTAATTAAAAGCTAAATGAGTGCTTTGACTGAATGGTAACAAATGAGAATGATGACTTATTATAAAGGTGTGAGTTTTGTGTGTGCGTGAACGAGCGGGTGTCGGTGCGTAAGTGTGTGTGAAATGAACCTAGTCTGTCCCCAGTACCTGTAATGTAGAGCGAACGAATATTGTAGTGACGTCGTAACGTAAGTCACGTATCACCGGCGGTTGAGACGGATATTATCTCCTAAGTCCTTCTCTCTCTGATAAACGGTATTACGGAACGGTGCGGAGAGAGAGAGAAAGACGAGGGAGATTTCTTTAATTTACTTTTATTAATTTCGACTTTTAAAACCCCAGGTGTGGTGTCAGACAGGAACGACTCTAGGTTGGATTGACTCCTTGGAATCAATACAATCCTTATCTTGATAGCTGGCCATGGGGGTGCCCGCTGGTCAGGTATCAGATGATTCCTTTTGGGATGGGAATGTTCGGATGGTAATATTCCCCAGGTTCTGGAAATCTTCGCCAGGTTTGATCCAGAATAGGTCAGTGTGAGCCGAAGAATCCTTTAACTGAGCGTACGGCTGTAGGGGTGCCTGCCAGTCGTACTCCTAGTGGATCTCCCCTGAAGAAGGCGTCCAGGTTACCTCCTGGTCGCTCTGCTATGGTAGTAGCCCGCTAGCAGAGAGATCAGTTGAGTTACGCTGATTTGCAGTCGAGCTGCTCCTCAGCGAACTGATTAAAAATGCCACGATTCGGTGCTTTTAAGCACTTGTAATTACGTAATGACTGGTCGGAAGATGGTAGGGGAAGCCGCCTGGTAGAAATCTCGCCCCGCCCGCTCGGTGACGTGAACTGATAAGAGATAGCGATAGAAGGATAGGAATATGTGACAGGCGACAAGACTGTCTGTCACAAGACCAACAGTCTTTTCGTCGCTCTCGCGCTCCTCAACGTCAATTTCATTCTAGATCGCATTCTTATAATCGAAATAAGTTCAATCATTCCAAATCTCCATCAACTTCCAAATCGCGTAACTCAAATAATGAATCTTTTTGTTGGTATCATAATAAATTCGCTTCTAAAGCAGAACGTTGTGCTCAACGCTGCTCGTGGAATAAAAATAACGCATTAAAAACTAATTCAGCCACTCTGTGCAGAGGCAACACACAGTGGCAAAACAACTTCTAAACGCCTACACGTTCGAGATAAAATCTCAGATCTTATATTTCTCATCGATACTGGTTCAGACGTATCTCCGCTTCCAGCAGACACTAAAGTTCTTAAAAATTTTCCAAATGATTTAACTCTTGTTGCTGCTAACAATTTCAAGGTTAAGGGCATGTATTACTTACCCGATCCCTACCTTACCGACATTTTTTTCTTTGTAACGCTACGATTATATTTATTGAGATACCACATTGAAAATTTCTATATTTGAAGCTAAAGCCTTAAGGTACGTTTGTCTGGTCTTCAATATTGACATTAAAAAAAAAAAATTTTCAAAAAATTTTTTTTTATTTTTCCAAAAATTTAAGACCAGACAAAAATACATTAGCATATTTTCTTTAATTTTATAAATTTTCAATTTGATATCTTTATAAGTGTAGACGTAGCGTTATAGAGAAAAAAATGTCGGTAAGGTAGGGATCGGGTAAGTAATACATGCCTTTAATACCTTTGGAACTAAAAGAATTAACCTCGACATCAATTTAAGACGAAAAATGACATGTGACTTCCTCGTGGCAGCAGTTCCGCACCCTATCATAGGCGCTGACTTGCTCGCTCACTACAAATTAATCCATAAGTCCATAAGTCTTGTCTTACTGATTCCGTTACCGGCCTTCACACGCTTGGTATTCTTGAAACAGTTGCAATTTACAGCGTTAGCATGTTACAAAATAACAACAGATTCACTAAAATTCTTGAACTTTTTCCTGAAATCACTTCTATCTCATCCAAACTTAAAATACCAGTATTTGATGTTCAACACCACATTATCACCAGTGGTCCACCTGTATCCGAAAGTGCACGACGCCTCGCACCAGATAAATTAGCCGCCGCCAAAGCTATCTTTAAACAAATAGTGGATGATGGCATCTGCCAACCATCAAGCAGTCCATGGGCTACCCCCATCCATATGATTAAAAAAAGTCTGGCGAATGGCGCGTCTGTGGTGATTATAGGCGAGTCAATACCATCACAGTTCCTGATCGTTATCCTGTTACACATATTCACGCAAGAATGATAAACGTGTGATACTATGGACACAAAAAACTGAAGCCGCTTTTCTTAAAATTAAAAACAACTTAGCTGAGGCTACTCTTCTTGTCCACTCATCTCATGATGCCGATACTGACGCATCTAATATCGGCATGGGAGCTTCTCTCGAGTAATTCATTGACAAAACTTGGAAACCTTTAGCTTTCTTTTCTAAGAAATTTTCTTCTACTCAACTCAATTATAGCGCTTTCGATCGTCAATTAACAGCAATCTTTGAAGTAATTCGTCACTTCAGATACTTTCTCGAAGGATGAATGTTCAAAATTGTTACTGATCATAAGCCTATCATTTATGCATTTACGCAACGTTCAGAAAAAATTTCTCAACGACAACAAAGACAAATTGCTATCATCTCGCAATTTACAACATCTATCGAACATCTTGCTGGTACAAATAATGTTGTCGCCGACTCCTTATCTAGCGTCGAAGCTATATTTTTACCAACTGATTTTAGTCTCACTGAACTTGCTCGAGAACAAGCTAATGACAATGAATTAAAAGAGTTACTTTCTGATTCTATACTTCTTTAAATCTCAAACGGTTACAATGGGGGGCGGATCGCACTTCAATCTTATGCGATCTCACAGGCTCGAATTTACGTCCTTATGTAACTCTATCTTTACGTAGACGAATTTTTGACACTTTTCATAACTTAGCATATCCAGGCGCTAAAGCAACAGACAGACTAATCCGTCAACGTTATGTATCATCACACTCTGGTGCAAAAACTGTCTAAAATGTCAACAGTCAAAAATTTCGCGACGTAACCATCTAAAACCAGCAGAAATAGTTGCTCCACAATCACGTTTTAATCCTGTCCATATCGACATTATTGGACCTCTACCTGAGAGTAACGGATTTAGGTATTGTTTAACAATCATTGATCGCTTTTCGAGATGGCCTGAAGCCATCCCCATCCATAACATCGAGGCACTCACTGTTTTTAGAGCCTTCGTTGACCAATGGATTTCAAGGTATGGAACCCTGGAAACTTTAACCTCTGATCAAGGCGCTCAATTTGAATCACAACTTTTTACTGCCTTATTGTAACTTATCGGCTGCAATCGCATCAGAACCACCGCCTACCATCCCGCTTCGAACGGCATGAGCGATGGCATCGTTAACTTAAAGCAGCGATCATGTGTAACGCTAATCGCGATTGGACATTATCTTTATCCACAGTATTACTTGGACTTCGTTGCAACGACACTGACATCGGCGCTTCACCTGCCGAGTTCGTGTTTGGTACAACCTTAAGAATTCCTGGAGAATTCGTACTCCACGAGGAAATTACACCTAATCCTCATGTCTTGTTGGAAGAGTTTCGCGAACATATGCGAAGGTTGAAACCTGTGCCTGTTGCTCAAAAATTTAAATTGAAACCTTTTTTCTTTCATGATCTTAAAAGATGCACACATGTATTTTTACGCAACCACACTAGAAAGTCTCTGGAGAGACCGTATGCTGGTCCTCACAACATCATAAATCGATCGAATTTTCGAAATTGATTTAAATTGTAATCGTTTGGGTTTAGCAAAAGGATTATTTCACGGGATGGAGGAAAGTGAACCGTGAGGGGAGAAATAAGCAGTAATGCGGAAGTTTGAATATAAAACATGTACAGCGTTTATTCAGTCACTTACATGGTGGCACAGTCGTGCAAACGAGAATCTAGAAGGCGTCGCCTGCTCCAGAAATGGTTGTCCCTCGGGTTGACGGCCACGTCGTCCTTGACGGGGCGGAAACACAGTAATCCAAACACGAGAGATATGCACTAAGTGCAATTGTTCTAGGCGGTGCACTCACTCGCTTTCACACCGTCGCGGGGATGCACGAAAAGCTTTGCAGCGAAACGATACGAAATAGTCGTACTCCGGAATGGCGAAATGACAAGAGAATCTGCGTACGGCAGTCAGCAGTTCGACATTTATAAAGATATCAAATTGAAAATTTATAAAATTAAAGAAAATATGCTAATGTATGTTTGTCTGGTCTTAACTTTTTGTAAAAATAAAAAAAAATTTTTGAAACAATTATTTTTTTTTAAATGTAAATATTTAAGACCATACAAACGTACCTTAAGGCCTTAGCTTCAAATATAGAAATTTTCAATGTGGTATCTCAATAAATGTAGACGTAGGGTTACAGAGAAAAAAATGTCGGTAAGGTAGGGATCGGATAAGTAATACATGCCCTTAAGAGGGAAAATCGCTCTCAAAGACTGCTCTTTTCTCGCGAGCCGTTACCACGAAATTTCCCACTCTTCCAGGAATTAGCGAGAAAGGTGATAGGCTGATTAGTACACGTCATTCATCCCATCCTTACTTATATAAAATTGCGCGAAATATAATTCTACCACCTCAGTAAAAAAATCATGGCCTGAAATCTCGAATTGAACAAAGTCGAATATCGAAAAGTCTCGAATTTTTTTTAAAATGTATCGAAATGAGAAAAAAAGCATTGAGTATAATGAATGTAGAAAATAACATAGAACATAGAAACGGTAGTGGCACTAGTGTTAATAAAAATTGGATGATTTTTACGTAAAAATATCCAATTCTGTTGCGAAAACATAAACATAACCTCATATACTTGAGATTAGTAATTCATTAATGATTATTACTAGAAAATATACATTTTCATTGAGAAAACACAAGCATAATCTCAAATAGTTGAGATTAGTTAATCCTCGTCAATATTGGATGATTTTTCGTAAAAAAATCGAATTCTGTTGAGAAAACGCAAGCATAACCTCAAATAGTTGAGAGTAGTATTAATTAGTCAGTCCCAGCCCTATCCGACTCCCCGATCTTTTGTACAGTGCCCTGCAATTAATGCCTTCCCTTGTATACATGACAACTCAAACCTGGTTTCCATAAGATTCTAAGGGAAACCAGGGTTGGGTTGACAGGTTTACAAGGGAAGGCATACTAAAAATACTAAAAATCACATACTAAAAATCGACAAATTTCAAGTTTGCTGTCAGAAGCCTTTACAGATATCGCAGGAGAAGCCTCTACAGACATCGCGGGAGAAACTTGTACAGTCGTCGCGGTTGAAGCCTCTACAGATATCGCGGGAGAAACTTGTACAGGCGTCGCGGTGGAAGTTTCTATAGAAATCGCAGAAAACGGCTCGACAGATGTCGCAGGATAAGGCTCTCCAGTAACGATTGTAACGCGTTGTACAGAGGAATCTTCAATTACTTTTAATTCATCCATTTGACTTATATTCTGCGATGTATCTATCTCTAAATTGTGGTCGATTTCCAAAACGGAAATTAATTGCTCTAATGAAAACATTGTGTCGGCAAATGGGACTGTTTTGATATTACAATTCTCCAGTGCCTTAGAGAGCGGTTCACTGGGTACAAACATAATCTCGCAAAACTCTCTGTTTAAATCCTCTGGAATAGAAAACAGACATGTTAAAAAGTCGAAAGCTTCAATAGGAGAAGTGTCTGGGTACATGCACTCTGTGATGATAGCATCTTCGATTATTCTCTCTATACTTTTCGGTATTTCCTCTATTGTGCTGCTAATCTGAAAATAATAAAAAAAATATTTAGTATAATACTTTTTAAAGGACATGTGTAATACACTGAGAAAAAAAAGTTTATTTGAATCAAATAAACGTATATTTGTTACAGAGCCAACTAAAAAATATCTTTAAATCAAATAAATTTTATTTAATTCATTTTTTAATAATACATTTTAATAATTCATTAATTAATTTTATGTTGGCTCTATAGCAAATATACGTTTATTTGATTCAAATAAACTTTTTTTCTGGGTGTACTTTGCGATGTGAGTACTCTCTAAATTTCTTCACTGTTAAAAAGTTTTTTCTGAAATTTAATGCATTTATGTGTGAAGGAATTATCATATACAACCCAGTGGGCACAAAAACATTAACGTCCTGAGAACGTTCTAAAGACGTTCCTAGGAAGTTTGTGTCTGTCCATTTGATATCCTAACGACGTCCCATGTTTCAAAGACGGTCTTTGGAACACGGGACATCTTTAGGACATCAATTGGACCGACACATACTTCCTAGGAACGTCTTTAGAACGTTCTCAGGACATTAATGGTTTTGTGCTCACTGAAGTGCAAGTAGCATTACCTAAATTCACATAATTCTAAAGTTCTTCTACTTTCTTCTGAGATTTCCAAGTTCTCGCTTATTCCACTGTTTTCCACTATAAATTGTTGTTTCTTCTCCGAAACACGGGACTTTCTTTATATATTCTTGTTCCGGTATGTCAGTATCATCAATTGAATTAGTGGGCAACTGAGATTTCTTTCCTTTTTTTATTTTGCGTTTTCCTACTTTTTTTCTGCTCACTTCAACTGTCTGCATTTTTTATTTCATCATTCTCGGATGTATTTGTATTCATGAAATCGAATACTTCGTCTTCCCTTGGTGGCCTTTCAAAAATACACCAGTTTATACTGTTTTGCCCATATTTCTCTTATCTTGGCCTCATTAATTTGTACACATCTTCCATTGTGAAATTAGACAGCTTCAAATCCTTATTGTAATCCCAGGTACTAATATCCGGAACACCTGGTACATGTTCTGTATAATTTTGGGATGGTTTTGCCTGAAATCGTTCAACCACCTAGTTATGAATTTAATGAATTAATATATTTTAGCAAATAGCAATTTACAACTTGTACACAAGAAAAGAGTTAAAACACTGGATTTGCAATTATTCGAAATTAAGATGATAGAAAAATAATTAAAAGAAAAACACAGATTTTAGGGAAAAAGCCTCGAAGGCATAAAAAACCCTTTTATTGAAACTGAATATGATGGTATGAATTTCTTGCGTAATGAGTCATTTGACTCATGTACACTTGCTCGCGTAGCAATCTAGAAAGGTGAATTTTATGTAGAATTCACCAAGAGGGTTTGCTACACTTTCGAGATATGATAACTGAAACTTTAACACAAAACGAGACGCGAGAACCGGCGTTGGCATCACACACGTGGTTGTTTGATTTGATAAGATTTGTTGATCCGACGAGGGATCTCCGATCGAACGGTTTCCAAACTCTAGGTTGTCGCACGCATGCGTACACCATATTTCTATTTTTAATTTCATTTTTGAACTCCGTCTCATTTTAAAATTATAGTACGAGAAAATCTCCGTTACACCCATTTTTGAATAAATAAAGACGGCCCTGAGATGGAGAGACGCACGCATCATTTGCACACGGCACAAAGCTGTGTGCGCTACCAGTATCGCTTGTTACCCCCACCAAGCCTACGAGGCGAGCAATTCCGTTAGCTCGAGTCAGTCTACTTTCGAACCTGCCTACGAGTAACATATCCAGTACCCTAGACACATATCACGCTGCAAGTACTCAGTTTGTCTATTCAAACTGTCAAAAATACGCGTGTGCTTCTCTGTCTCCAGGCCATTAAGGAACATCAAGTCTTTCTTTCTGTTTTTCCTTTTTTATTATCCCAACGCTGTAGCTTCGCACCATTCTAACCGAATCACGCCTCATCAGTCAATCCTTACAGAAGAAACTCGTAATAGTGTTATGTAGGTGGAATTGCTGTGTTCTGGGATTTCCACTGTGTCCATACGAATGTCCTGGGAGGTTGCATATAAAAGGACCTCTCAAGGTCCTCAATGTGTGTCATGGTGGGCTTTCGTTAGGTCCGATGTCCATCTCTCGACCTATCGAGTACGAAAACACTGTCAGGAACTCCTTTTCCTTCCATCTCTCCTTCTCACATGCAATTTACGCAGAAGATTCGCGGTTCAGCGCCTGGCAGAAAACACGAAACTAAGTGACTCCAGTAGCAATATATATTCAGGATTATCAGTGGATACCGAAAAGTGTCGAGACTCTTGTGTGCAAAGTGCAACAACTCTTTTTGTGTTTCTCATAGAAACTCTCTCTATGCCTCGCAACAAAAAGCGTTTATACACAGTGTTTCAACCCAGGTGAAATAATTCCTTGTCTTTCGACAACTTAACAAATTCCACAGCGCTCGAATCCCGTATTCATAGTGCTAATGATTGGGTGCGACATATCCCGAGTAATCGACTTTCTCTCCTTCAGTTTCCTCGCTAGAATTAATTCTTTTGACGATCTTCGGAATTATCTTTGCCATCGCAACTCTTTTCTCACGGTTCCTTCTCTGGAGCAGGAGCCCGTGATACCAAATTCTAACGTTCTCCAGGAGGTTGATCAACAGCCAACAAACACCAGAACATGGAGCAACATCACCATCGGTTTGTGAGACTCTTCTCACGCTACTCATATCGGCAAGAAACCATGCATCTTGTCTGATATCCGATACCAAGGAAAGAAAGATCACGGTAACTTCGTAGAATCGTGGAGAACAGAGTACTACGAGCCAGATGGATTGACTACTGAGACATCACCCATAAGATGCATTTCTCTGAGCAGTGACGACTCAGACGATCACGCCGAAATTCAGCCTTTCTCTCCATCACACGAGGCAACTCTTCTGAGGACACCCTCGCCAGCGGTCACTCACAATGATGATACCTTAATCTTGAGCTCCTCACCCTTGGACCTAACTCCTAAAAAGATAGAGAAGGAATCACCTAAACGTCCCTCCTTCGGGATTCGCCTAAACCCTCTCCACGCATGAAAAGCATAGTTGTTATTCCTGAGGGATCCCATTTGAGAGCAACTTACCAAGTCCTTTCTCCACCTAAACGCAGGAAACGTGGCGAAATCACTCCTTCGTCTTTGGATACAGAAAATATAAAACCGAAGGCATTACTAGCTGCCTTCAAGCCGAAGCGACGTAGGAAGAATCGCCAAGAATCCGCAGCCTAATCACCGACGAAGAAGATTATTAACGAAAGTTCCCCAGTGGTCGCGAATTAAGAATCGCCTCGATTTCAATCAACAAGGTGTTAATTTGTTCGTAGGTATGTTTTTGATCTTTTAATACGCGTTTAAGGTGATGTTTAAAGCTCTTCACAACCGCCTTCCAAATACCTTCGAAATGAGGAGAGATAGGTGGGTACCACTCGATTCTGTTTGATATTGCGAAAGATCCTATTGCTTGTTTAAATTCTACAGTATCTTGTAAGTTATAAATCTCGCGAAGCTCCTTCTTAGTCCCTACGAAATTAGTCCCGTTATCGGAGTATATGTGTTCTGGAATGCCTCGACGACCGATAAATCTACGCAAGGCTGCCAAGAAACCTTCTGTCGAAAAATCGGTTGCAAGCTCGATGTGCACTGCCTTAGATACCATACAAATAAAAACGCACCCATAGGTTTTAATGAAACATCTATTGCGATCTTTCTTGTCTTTAATGAGAATTGGTCCGAAGAAATCAACGCCCGTAAGACTAAAAGCTGGAGCTTGTGTTACTCTGACTTCAGGCAGCGTTGCCATCTGAGCCTGCATTGTTTTAGGCCTTTGTCTGATACATTCTACGCAATGTCTAACAATTTTCCTGACCTGATTTCTACCATTTAGGATCCAATATTTTTCTCGAAGAGTGTATAAAGTGGATTGGAGACCTAAATGCTTATTGTCTTCATGACATTCGCGAATAATCAGATCTGTGATCGGGTGTTTGCTAGGCAATAAAAGAGGATGTTTTTGATTGTGAAGTAATTGAGACTTTTTCAAACAACCTCCTACACGAATGAGATAGTACTCATCAAGGAAAGGATTTAGTTTAACGAATTTGGTAGGCTTTCGATAGGAAACGGTGATTTGATCAAGGGCAGCTTCTCGCGCGGTGGGTAGAAGTTTTACCTCCTCTGGAAATCTCTCTCGCTGAATCATAGTTATTAACCGACGTTCGGCCTCAATCAGTTCCCGACACGAGAGTGGACGATTTTTTTGAGATTTTAAGTTCTTCCAACGTAGGAAATAAGCTCTAAAACCCTCTTTTAATCCCGGTATCTTTTTCGAAACTGGTTCGACTAAATTTGGCCAATTATTTTCGGGTTGAGTTAATCAACTAGGACCTGTTGTCTATAGTTTGTTTTTTATAAATTCTATCGGAAGTTGTCCCCTGGAGAGGGCATCAGCTGGATTGTCTTCCGATCGGACATGTCTCCATTGGACTTGATCTCCTAGCGATTGAATGTCCGCGACTCTTTTTTAACCAGCACAAACCGATTGTAGAATCTGACCAAAACGTTAATTTGTTAATTAGGAAGTCGAATTGAGCCTTTGACTCTTCGTAAAGCTTTTTGAGGACTGAAGCCGCGCAAAGTTCCAAGCGTGGAATCGTAACACCGCTTAATGGGGCTACCTTGGATTTGCTGCAAATTAAATTGACTCTAGTATTCCCTTTTGTATCGCGAGATCTAATGTATATACATGCTCCGTATCCGTGAAGACATGCGTCGCAAAATATATATATAGTCTTTATAAATCATGTTTGCTACAACGGACATGAAAAATTTATGAAAAATATATTTTTCATGCAAAATACGAGCTCCATTTTATTTAGTTTAAAAATAACTTACCGATAACATCACGTTTAATGATTGTAAATTCATTCGGCTTTAAATGGTTTAGATTCAGGAGTCGTTTTAAGATCTGCAAATTAGACTGAACAGCAGCATCTGGTTCACTGGACCCGTCAGTTTCGTCCATTCTCAACTGTAAAGCAAAAAAAAGTGCATAAAATTAAATTATTCATTTTTTTCCGTATAGTTTAATGTTCCATTTTCCATATTTCAAAATTTGAAAGCAATATATGACGAATAATCACTTTAAATACTTACCAAATCAAACAGAATGGTAACCGTCACGAATGGATTTTGCTGACACACTAAATATGTATGGATCCTTTAGGATAACGTATAGTGTGGTTAATTAGTGACATCTATTGAACACAAATTTCTGTGTACTATGGCGATAACTTTGAAACTAAGTCACTCTATTTGAATCACAAGAAGTTGATTTTCTATATTTTTCGGTTCATTTATTTATGGAAATATTAATTTAACCATTTGTATGTTTACTGAATATTCAATTATACTTAATTAATTTGTATGTTTACGTAAAACTATTTGACAATTTAAAGTTCCCTCAGTTATACATTTTACATGCAAATGATATATCAAACCTATGCAGAACTTGATTGCTCAATTCCTATGGAGCTCATTGTCTTCGCTTGTAAACAAAACATTTGAACACAGAAGTAAAGGACCCACCACCCATCAAACGTTTGATAGCATTGCAGTCAGTCAAATATAAAAATGTATCGGCAACAACAGCAATCACAAGAAAACAAAGACACAGGTTCCTCTTCAACCTTCAGTACTCTAGGGTTAGAAACTTTTATTCTTAATATCAATAAACCTAATACAAGTTAAGTTCAAAATAAATGATTCCACCTATTATTGAATATTGGTCTTATTAATAGAATTTTATTTATTTCAGGTTCTATTTCAAAAACTACATTTCAGAAGTCCCTAGAAGAAATTATTACAGCGCTGCAAATAATGCATAGTGAAAGATGGCTTTTAGAAAATAGTCAAAGGTTACAAATTGTATACCTTGTTTTAATTGCTGTAATTCATAACGAAAAAGAAATCAAAAATAAATGTGATTTTATCGATGAATTTTATTCATACCTTCATTGAAGAGTTTCGTACTGGTAAGTAACAAAAATTATTTATATTTACAAATATTTATTTAAGGGCTTGTAAGAATTTTTCGTATCTGTAATCCATTTCATTAACTCGCAAATTAAATTTTTTGTTCAATAAATTGAGCAAATAATTGTCCGTTGTCACCACAAAATGTCAAATTTACTTAAACCAAAATTTTCTAATGTAATTTCTATAATTTATAATAAAGAAAACATCGTTCCGCTAAATAAATTTCTCATTAATGGATACGTGAAACAAAATCCCATGGTACTCAGTATCTGATTGGTAGCTATTGGCGCGCAATTTAAAATGTTAAAAATACGCAATATGCATGCGCAATTGGTGTGAAATTTGAGAACAGGAATTGGTTGAAATTCAAGAGGGTCTCCGGTCTGGATTTCGTGAAATTTGGGAGATTCAAATGTAGTAATGAAAAAACAATTGATTGAACAATATCACCTGTCACAGGAATCCTTCAATTCATCAGATGAATGGTAAGTACCAGGTACATATTTACATATTTAAGTACATATAACAATTTATCGTAAGAAGAATTAAGTTCCTATAGGTCATTTTCGAAACTTTTTCATTTTTTACAATAATAATTTTTCACAGCCATAAACAACGTAAATACAAATATCTGTAAATACTTATATCTCTGAAAAGGTAAAAATTATGAACAATAACCTATAGGAACTCAATTCTTCTTACGATAAATTCTCATATATCCTTCAGTTTCTTTACACAATACGAAAAATCTTAATTTATACTTGATTTTACTCTAATTATAGATCATTGTTATCAGATACACAAGAACGAGTAGAAATAACAAAAGAACCGGAAAAAAGGAACCAATTATGAAGTAGATTTTTTCAGAACCATATTGTAATCATGCCAAATTGTATTTACAGAAAACATTCATAAAACTGATTTATTAAATATATATTAGATAATATCTAGGTCGTATTTGTCTTCCAGTTTTCTTTTTCACCCTTCCGAATTTCTTCTATTTCATACATTTCAGTGTTATATTTTATCTCTTCTTTCAAGGCGTCCTCATTTATTTCTTCTTTTTTGATTCCTTTCTCTTCTTTGAAATCGTCACAGAAGTCGATGGTAGAAAAAGCCCGCCTCGAGGCTGGCGAACAGTGATGTGTAACTTTATGAAAAATAACTGTTTGCACGGGTAAAGGTGTTATTTTAAAAAATGTATCATTCACATAAGTTACAAAGTTATATTTATTCAATTAAGGTAAATTTACAGAGATGATAATGGTAAAGTGGTATGAATCAGTGTACCAGTACATGGCGGTGGTACTTTGTTCGAGGGTGAGTTTAGACTGACGAATTAGGAGCTAAGAAGTAGTACTGAAACTTGAGTGCTAGACTCCAACGTTGCCAAAAGGTATAAGTAAAAAACATTTCAAATTTGTAATTATTAGAAATAATGGCATCCCTGGATTGTACCCGAAGTAATGAGTAGGACCGATGGAAGGCTGTGAGTCCTCTAAGTTTATTGCGGGAGTTAGGATTATCGTATGGCTTGTACGTGCCGATGAGCCGATTGACCAGTCTTAAAGGTTCCTTAACTAGCGATCGAAAGATGCTAAATTTATTACTTAAAAAACGTGCAGACCAAAAAAATATAAAATTTAGAAATTTATATAATTAATTATAAAATTATAAAATTTCGAGCAGATGTACAATATTTAGATAGAGAATTACAGGCTAGAAATTCAAGGTTTCGTTGAAATAGTAAAATAATTCACTCTGTCAAACAATAACAAAAATCAACAACAAATATCGTATTTGGATTGAGACTATCATTCTAGAGACGAAAAAACGTTGTTTTGAGAAGAAAATAATTTTCAATTTCACTCAAAGTCTCTTTTCGACAAAGTGCTGTGAACTTGGATTTTCGAAAAAACGTCGACTTGTACCGAGTATACTGAAAAAGTATAATTTTCAGAAATAGATTCCGAAATTTACAGGGTGGGGGGCGCGGTGGTTTTCGCTATACTGGAGGATGAAAACATTTCTCATCAGCAGATTGGCACCCTTTAGGATAGCGTTTGCTAGACATTTCGTCGTTAGCCTTCAGGATGACTTATTTTCATCACCAGATTGGTACCCTTTAGGGTACAGTTTCCTAGATATTTCGTCGTTATCCTTGAGGATGACTTCCTGTCATGTGCTCGCCAATGGCTAGCCATTCGCTTGTATTCTATTATAATAGAAAATAGATCACGCGCATATCGCGGACCGATTGCCGCTGAATGTTGGGCCTGCCATGCCAAGGGGCATACGCGAGGACAGTGCCCGGATCCTGCTGGTGCTGGTGTTTTGTTTCGAGTGTTTTTGCCAGAAACGGTTCAACCACTTAGTTAAGAAATTTATTTGATGTATTTTAGAATTCAAATTATTTGCATGTGAGAATTAAGAAGATGATTAAACACTGAATTTATGAACTAGAATTAAATTAGATGATAGGAAAATGTTCAGTAAAAACACATCACTTTAGGGAAAAAGCCTACGAGAGGCATAAAAAACTCTTTTATTGAAAATAAACACTTGATTGATTCTTCTCGCGGAATAATCCACATCACATGAATCATTCACACTTTCTCGCGTGACAATCCACGAAGATGAATTCTATGTAGAATTCATCACAGAGACTTACTAAATTCAAAAAAATTCATCACACTTACTAAATTGAATGATCTTATTTTAAATGATGAAAACAAAGAATCAAGAATGAAAATTGAACACAAAGAAAATACGAGAACCGGCGTTGACATCACATACGTGGTCGGGTTTAATTTTTATATTGATATTGTTGATCCGACTAGGAATCTCCGATCGAACTGAGCGAACGGTTTTCGAACTCTTAGATGAGAACAGGCTTTTTGATATTATTGACATTGTTGATCCGACTAGGGATCTCCGATCGAACAGAGCGAACGGTTTCCGAACTCTTAGATGAGAACAGGCAAAGGGTGTTAGGTGCCAACGCCGCTCATGCGTAGGAGCATTTCATTATCCTTATCTATTATTCAAAGAGTTTGAATTCGCGCGTAGATTCGATACTATAAAGCCCGGTTCACAACAAAGCATTGTGACGACGGAACAGCTGGCCTACGTTGTTTTGGCTGCGAGGAGCCTGGAACCCGTAAATTTAACTGCCCGAACTGCGGGGAGCTCTACGCCTTGAACATAGTCCTGTCCGGTAAATGGGAACAAAGACCCGGACAGAGGATTTTCCGAGGCGGGGAGGAGTTGCGCGAGCAGTTGGAGAGGATCCATCTGGCTTGCCACAGAAACAGACGGAGGCTGTCCAGCACGGACCATGCTCGATATGACGACGAGTGAGATTACCGAGCGATACAACTTCTCCCTTTTGTATTTTTTAAAATAAATAGTCATGACCGAGATGTTGGACCGCCGATTTACTCTCTTCCCCTCCTATTTAAGATTTCAGTTTAATTTAAGTTTATAAGGGCAGTAAAGCGAGATACGGTAATTCGATTTTCATATATTTTCATCCTGCATGAAGACAAACCTTTCGCCTTACTATTCCAGAATCTTACTACTCATCTTTTTGTTTAATTTTTTTTGTTGTTGCATGTGATCCATTTTTGTTTACAATTTTGGTGATGGATTTTTGTTTTGAAGCAACTAAGCTTATGATTTTTCTTAATGATTTAATTGCAATTTTTTATTTTTTTTTTATTTTTGACTAACTGCTAAGTGTATAGAGACTTCCGGAAGTGGTTAAGCATGGCTTTTTGTATTTTGATTTTTGATCTGCTTGTTTTCAGACTACCGAGCTCATTACATGTGTCTGGAAGGAATTTGCCAATTCAAAGATCGCGGTAGTCTCCGGTTAAGATTGGGAGTGTTGCGACGTTGCAGGTTTTAATCTCTAACGTCAAAAAATATAGTTAGCCGGCACCGGAGAAAATAGCTATTTTGACTCGCGTTGTTAAGATTATTAGCGACCAGAAAGAGAGCCACGCTACGAACTTTCGGAGCACTCTCGAAATCAGTTATTAAATCTAATTGCTTTCGATTATATTTATTTCTATGTAAGCCTACAGCCATTCATAACCATCAATGACACCAAGATTAGATTGAGGATTCAGAGACTATTGAAGAAAGGATGATTTGACTAAGTCCCTTGAGAAGGAAGGAAGGATGTCTTTTTGAATATCATTAGTACTCCCGCCAGACGCCAGAGTCCGTCACCTCTCAGGCTGTGAATTCAATTTTTATGAGGACTAACTAATCTCAACTATTTGAGGTTATGTTTGAGTTTTTTTTAACAGAAATGGATATTTTTACGTAAAAATATCGATCTCCGCTCTAAAAACACAAACATAACCTCAAATGGTTAGATTAGTTTTTTCTTCATAAAAATTGGATGATTTTTACTTAAAAATATCCATTTCCGTTGAGAAAACAAGCATATCCTCAAGTAGTTGAGATCAGTTAATCCTCGTCAAAATTGGATGATTTTTCGTAAAAATATCCATTTCTCTTAAGAAAGCACAAACATAACCTCAAATAGTTGAGATTAGTTAGCCCTCATCAAAATTGGATGATTTTAAGGGCATGTGATACTTTTGAAAATTATGAGTTCCAAATAATCCCATTTTTTGGCAAGAAAACTGAATACTTTGCCCTGAAACTTTGGAAAAGAGTATAGATAATTAAAACGAACCGATATTGACTATTTTTATCTTGTATAATGAAAAAAAGTTTTGTTTTGCTAAAATTCGTAATGCATTTGTCACTTTGAGATTAGATGCTCTATGCTTTCTGAAAGTTTATATCTATAATGCGGAATATTGAAGCCTAATAGTTTGGAAAAATCAAATATGTATAAAAAGAAACCTAAATGGCATACCTTTGTTTGTGGGCAAGTCAAAAAGTTAAATTTTTGCTCCCTCATAGGGGAAGCTTTGTTTTCGATATTTTTTCTAATATTATTAAAATCGTGTAATTAAACTTTCCTCACGTGATAAATGTCTAATACACTATTCTAATCAATTGTCCGGATGTGTGTGTGTGTGTGTTTCCCATTATAAAAACAACATTCATTTCGGCCAACTTCATAGCGTTACTTTTACAAGTCAGGGACATTTCGACATACGTATTATGACTAAGCTAGTACAAATATCCAGGAATGAACTAGCAATTCGTAAGCGGGTAAACCTACAGTCAAAAGTTATCAATGACTGGAAAAGTATTGTCCGACTTTAACAAAGAACAAATTCAGATGGCGGTTTAAAATGAATTTCAATTCAAATAAGAATATTTTAAATGAAAAAGCACAATGTATTAATAAAGACAGACATTTTAAAGTCATTTCAGGTAATGTTTAGATTTTTTCAACGAAATGGATATTATTTATTAAAAATCATCAAATTTTTATAAAAACCAACTAAACTCACCTATTTGAGGTTTTGTTACGTTTTCTCAACGGTAATGGATATTTTTACGTAAAAATGATCCCATTTTTATCGGAAACAACTAAACTGACCTATTTACATTTAGATTTATCAATACTAAATTTGTCTGATGAATTAAAAAGTTAACATATAGACAAGTTTGATCGTGCTCTCAGAGAGAGATTTGAAATACTATTCAATTGTTAATAAAAAATGGAAGTTGTCCCCTAGAAAGCGTGTCGGCTGGATTATCCTGCGATCTTATGTGTCTCCACTAGACTTGATCTCCAATGATTGAATGTCTGCGACCCTATTTGATTCGAAAGTTTTCAGCAAATGAGGAGCTTTTTTCAACAAACATAAGACGATAGTGGAATCTGACCAAAAAGTTACTTTCTTTATGGGAATTTCAAATTGAACCTTTGACTGGATGTAAAGTTTCTTAAGAATTGATACCGCGCAAAGTTCTAAATGTGAAATTGTAACGCCACTTAATGAAACCACTCTGGATTTGCTACATATCAATCTGATCGTGATTTTACCCTCTGCATCAACAGACCTAACATAAAGACACGCTCCATAGCCATGGAGACATGCGTCGCAAAAACCATGAATCTCGACTTCCTGAGGAACTTCGCATAAAATTCTTCGCGGTACCGAAAAACTTTCTAAACATGCGAGGTTTTTTATTTTGTATTAACTAGATTCGTTCAGAATCAGTTACCTAGTAGGCGGATTTTTTGTTTGTATTAACTAGATTCGTTTAGAATCAGTTGCCCAGTAAGCGTATTTGTTTGTATTAACTAGATTCGTTTAGAATCAGTTGCCTTGTAAGCGTATTTGAATTTGGATTAACTTAATTCGTTGAGAATCAGTTGCCCTGTAGGCGTAGTTTGAATTTTGTAACAATCCTGTATCAAGACTGGCGTAGAGACCCACCGGACCCAAAAGTCCAAGAGGATAGACAAATTTTAAAATTTTGGAAGAAAGGTTCTTAAAAGAATGTTAAATATTTGGAACTTAAAATCAAGACTAATGGATCTATGTTGTACTATTTGATTTTATTCTAGTGATTGCAATCGAGAAAGGAACATCTGACTCGTTAAAGTTCGATGAAAATAAATATTGCATCTCAGACTAATCCGCGAAGGTGAGAGTTCACCACAGGGATCACTCTGAGTTGGATATGTAAGACACCGTACGAAAGTTTTCATTTTGGGATAATTCTGGTTGAAATAATTAAGATGTTTTATCTAAATGCGACAAATCATGATGATCCTGATTACACTTCCTACAACGTCTCTTGCTTTTACATGGCAATGGGTGTTCACACAGACAGTTTCTTCACAGTCTGTATAACTTCATGAAATTCCAACATTCTGAAACATTGAGTTTATCAAAGACAGGACATCCGTAATGTCGATGGTCCTCCTTGCACTCAATGCAAGCGAAGCCTGTGGAACCAGAAGCAGTAGTGATGTGAGAATGTGCTTCCAATCTTCTGAATTTCGGAGAATGTTTACTGATCTGATCTCCTCCAAACCTCCCCGCCTCGCGGCCACTCGAAGCAACCCTATCTACAGAGCGAAGTTTGAAAACTGTTGACTGAACGAACTTATACAACTCGTCCAACTTCGGCACCTCGTTACCATCTAGTTTGTCTTGCCATCTGGCCAAGACTCCCGGAGGAAGACGTCTTTCCAAGATTCGGATGACCATCTGCTCACCGAAACCATCAGGCTCGTATCCTACTTCCCTGAGCATACTAATGTGTTGTTTAGTTTTATCAATGAGTAATGAAAGTTCATCGGGGTTGACTTTAGTTAGGAATGGCAGATTTTGAATTGCATCCATATGCTCTGCAATAATTATGCGTTTTTGATCGTAAGATTCACACAATGCCTCCCAGGCCTTTGTGTAGTTCTCCTCGCTAGGGGGAAACGCGACGATTTTGTTTTCTGCAGTTCCCGAAACCGAATTAATCAATTGAGTGTGCTTCACATAGTTGCTCAAATCAGTTCGTGTGTGAACGAGAACTTCGAAACTATGTTCCCACGCTACCCATTTATCGTGTTCACCGTTAAATTTCGGAATTTGGACTATCGGTAGTTTAGGTCTATCCTGTCTTTCCGAGATAGTAAAATTACTAGTGTTTAATGTGGAACTAGCAACCGGTGTTGCAGTTTGTTTTTCTGGAATGAAAATCGCGACATCGTAATACTTTGTTCGTATTTCCGGAAACGCGTTCAAGTTTGGATGAGTCGGTTTTAATGCTGTTAATTCTTCAATTAATTTCGAATAGTTCCTTTTAGTGTGATAAACTCGATGCGTTGTGATTTGCTCATACCCCTCTCCATTTTTTATTAATTAAAAATAACAGGGAAAAGAAGAACAAAGAGATGGCCTAAATTTGTTGCTTCGGTTGATCGAAAGACGCACAGAGAAATTATATGTGTTATAAAATTGGATATAACCTATAGCAAAATTTATGAACCGATACGAATTTAGGAAAAATTTTGTTAATGGAATGTTCAAAAATGCATTCCACGTCTGGATGAATCTTGTATCTTTCTAAAGGATTCAAAAAAAATTTGTTGAACAAATTCTGCGTAAAGTTATATTTAAACGGACATGAATTCTCAAGATTGTAAAATGTTAAATAAATTTGTGCAAAAGGTTGTATTTTAATAGACATGAATTCTCAAGATTTCAAATTGCTAAATTAATTTAGTCGGTGAAGTAAGTGAATAAACAATGGCTATTTGAGCCCATTATCTCAATTGGTGGTGTTTTTTTAAAAAAGCAAAAATTCTTTCAAAGACTTTTTCAAGAAGAAGTTTCCATAGTCTCTACCATTAGTATGCTTGACCGGAAAAACAATGCATGAACTTTATGTTAAATTCACTGAAACAAGAAGCTAAGAAGTCTAACAAATTTTGGAAAAGAATTTCTCATTTCCCTCCAAAAAGAAGTAATTAATTTGATACGATCCCCTTACTCCGCGAAGGGGAGGGGTGTATCGTAGAGAGCACGTTATTCGAAGCACTAGTTCTGAAAAGCACTGGTTATGATATTTTTAAGAAAATAGGCAGGGTTACTCTTCAGATGATCACGTTTATTTGGTCCTGTTTCCCTGAACTGGATCGGAGGAGCGTGCTGGCTGGCTGGTCGAGGCAAGAGCATTGCAGGAAGTTGCTGGTGGCCGGTCGGACAGCACAGGGCACTGGTCTTTGGTTGAGGCTCGAGGGTCGAGTCCCAAGTCTTAGGTCTGTTGAAGAGTGAATCAGAGTCCGTCCGACTGAGTGAGCCAAGTAGGCGAGACCCGTGTGTCTCGTTCGAAGTCCGGGCTGAAGTGTCTCGTTCGGAGGTCCAGAACTGAACTGGAGTTGCTAGGTTTGGACCGGAGTCCGGAATGTCGACTTGCTCGGTCGGGGCCGGAGCCCGAAGTGTTCAGTTAGGACCAGAGTGCCTCTTTTTATCCTCTGTGCCAGAGAATCGTCGCAAATGCTTGGCTTGCCTCCTGCCTCCAACGCTCGACGGACGCTTCCGTCTATGCTCCTCTTTTCCAGTTTTTTTTTACATTACTAATTAATGCTAAATATTTTGCAAGATCTATTAATTCTATTAATCTATTAATCTATTAATCACGAAACGAAATTTTTAACATACATTTCCTAATTGTTAAGAAATTATTATAGAGAGTAGTGATTAATTTCCTATATAATTATTAATAATTATTCAATTAATTATTATTTATTCTAGTTATAAAACTATTCATTACCACTGGAAGTTTAGTTGGTTATTAATAATAATTCACCAAGCTTTCATCCAAGCCAAGCACAATATTAAAGTGTGCGTCAGGGTGAAAACAACCTTGGGAATTTACCTTAATTAAATGACGTAGGCAGCGTCACCAAGCTTGTGAACTATTGTAAAGTAAAATGGAACCAAGCTTAGGATTACCCCTGTATTTAGAATGGTCCAGATTGAATTAAATCTGGCGCTTGGGTAGATGCCTTAATGGGCGGAACACCCTAAGTATCCTAAATACGTATATTCTAATTCTAAGTTTTGTTAAAATGTATTAACTTCGAGAAATAAAAGGTGTAAGGGCACTTGACCTTGAGAAAACTCGTCACTGAATTTAACTGAAACGCAAATGCGTTGATTAAATTTTGAAACTTCTCTTTGAGCTTTAAAATAACCATTTCAAACTAAATATTAAGAATTTTCACTGATCTGACTTAAAATTATAAAATACTTTCGAAAAATGAAGTGAATTCGTGTGAAAACTAAATTTATTCAACTTGTTTTGCTTATTCCAACCTCAAAACCCGCCGCGTGGGTTGGACGCTTCGAGAATGCTCAAGCCGAGAAATTCCGCGTCAATTTTTACACTTTAAAAAACCATCAAAAACACTTTACTTTGCACCTTATTAAATTTATAGAAGTTCTATGCTGCAGCTGTCCGGATGTGAAGAAATCTTTTGTTGGGAGCGACTGGTGAAGATTCTGATGAAATTTTTTAATTTCCTTTGTATGGAAGCGGGACCGATGGCGCCGGTAGAGGAAACGCAAGTGAGTGGAAGCAATTTCATTGCTTCCACTAAGCTAGCAACCAGCGTTTACAGAAAGGAAGAAGAATCAAATGGAGAAATGACAAAAATCAGCACGGCAATGTTGCCGGTGTTCTTCTTCTTCTTCTTCTTTATTCTTCGTTGGCTAGTGCCTGCTTTTAAAAAGCTTTGCACATACGGCCATGACCAGGTAATTGCTTCCACTCGTCTGCTTGTCGACACCGAAAGGGCTCGTGCGACGCCAACCAATTCCCGCACTTTTCACTTTGAAAACATGAGGACTTACACTTCACAGGAAGCACCATGTTTTGTTTTGAATGATCTTGCCAATAAAAGCTAAATCACTTATTTCAATTTATGTTTTAAGGTTGATATTAATTATTTATAGAGTAGGGATAAATAATTTAACATTATTTTGAGGAAAAAAGCCTGCGAGAGGCATAAAAACCCTTTTTATTGCATGAAATGAATTTGATTTTAAAAGAAGCACATGAGAAAATAATTGGCATTACACACACACACGCGAGAATCGGAGCTAGCACGACACATGAACCATGAAGATGAAAATTCTACGTTTCGGCGAAACGAGAATTAATGAAGTTTAGTTCCGGCGGAACGTGGGTGATTCGGTGAATCTTGATACTCGATTGTATCTGAATTTACTCCGGCGGAGCGAGTGTATTCATTAAGGACGAAAATTGTTCCGGCGGAACGTGAAAATGTGTCACGAGGCGCGAGAACTCTACACGGTATGGACGTCAAAAGTAGACTGTAATCTTCACTGAACGGAGCCGCAAAGCGTCGATTTCTCGCGCATATATATGTTATAATTCTTTCACTCATTTGGCGTCACTGTATCAGCGACTCAACTCGCCACAAATCCCGAAGGAAATTTAAAAAAAACTAAAACTTGAGGAAAATACCAAAATTAAGATGTAGATAGAAATTTAAATACATGTACACATATGTGTGTATGTATTATAACCCTTGGCTTATTTTTCCATTGTTAAATTTAAAATAAATTTAAAGTTACCAAAAGGTTACTTGGCACCTGAACCTATTATTTTGCTTAGGCACTTATTTTTACTGAATTAAATTTTATTGGACGCCAGGTTATTTTGACCACTCCCAAAAATAACCAAAAGAGATTTAAATGATTTTAAAATGAATTATTAATAATTATTAAGCAGCCTAACCCAACAAGTAGAGGGGTCGAGGTAAGGGGGTTCATTATATGATTGAGAATGAGTATTTATAAGTTTACCACAAAACATAATAATAAATTTATTAGTTGGCACAATAATCAATATGGGACTACGCCCTTTTACTAAATTAACAAATCATATAGCAATAAAATCTAAATATGATTACTATGGGTTACTCCCATTTCAGAATTACAACAATGGTCTCACAACTTCTCATTAGATTCAAATACATTCAAATATTAGAGTTTTGGAATAAAACAATTATAATAATCAACATTTTATCTGCCGTGAAATCATTGAAATGAATTATAAATCAATTAATATGATTTTGAAATATATTCAGCTTTTCCAAAATGGCGGTTGAGGCAAATGAGAATTAACCAACGCGTCATTTTGGAAGCATGAAATTAGTATGAATTTACTCTAATGTATTACAATAATGAAAATCACAAAATAATTCAAATAATAAAGAC
>UCOH01012064.1:0-17193 GCA_900474275.1 Synergus japonicus
GTCAGAACGTTATAAAGCGCGACTAGTAATTAAGGGTTATTCACAAGAAGAAGGAATTGATTACAAAGAAACGTTCAGTCCTGTAGTACGTTTTGATACTGTGAGATTCATGTTAAGTATTGCTGTGCATGAAAATTTGCATCTCGGACAATTTGACATCAAAACAGCATTCTTAAATGGCATTCTCAAAGAGGATATATTTATGAAGCAACCTGAAGGGTTTGATGATGGGACATCTCGCGTATGTAAATTGTTAAAAGGTTTGTATGGATTAAAACAAGCTCCTAGATGCTGGACTGAACATTTTTCTAATTTTATCGAGAATCTAGGATTCCATCAGAGTACAGGAGATCCATGTTTTTATATATATATAAAAGGTAATGAACTAATTTTACTAACGATTTATGTTGATGATGGACTTATAGCAGCTACAAATGAACGTTTAATTGATGAATTACTAGACAATTTGGGTAAACAATTCACGATCACGAGTACTAAAAATGTTAAAAATTTTCTCGGAATAGAGATTTGCAAATTGAAGGATGGTTCCATTTTCATTCACCAGAGCAATTATATTAGGAAGTTACTGGATAAATTCAATATGAGCGAAGCAAATAGTGTGTCAACTCCAATTGAATGTAATTATGATAATTATGCACCAGAAAGAAAAGATTGTAAAGCATCATATCGTGAAGCGATAGGAAATTTAATGTTCTTGCAAGTCATTAGTCGACCTGATATTAGTTTTTCTATCAATGTTTTGTCGATAAATTTGGAAAAACCAAGTGAAGAACATTGGATTATGGTTAAGCGAATCTTGCGATATTTAAAAGGCACTGTAGATATAGGGCTTTTGTATTGTAAAAAGGGAAACTTTGAAGCTTATTGTGATTCAGATTATGCGGGAGATAAAGATACGAGAAAATCAACGTCTGGATTGATCTGTAAGTTTGCGAATGCAGCGATCACATGGCAGAGTAAAAGATAGCAATGTGTATCTGTATCTACGACGGAAGCAGAATATGTAAGTGCATGTTTAGCCACGAAAGAAATCATTTGGTTAAAGAAATTGTTTAATGATAACAAAATTGACATTGATAAGTATACTCTATTCATAGATAATATGAGTGCGATTAAACTTATAAAAAATCCTGAATTTCATCAGAGAAGCAAACATATTGATGTGAAATATCATTTTGTGCGAGACAACTATCAAAAAGGTGAGATAGATGTAATGTATGTTAAGAGTGAATTACAAGTAGCTGATATATTCACGAAAGCTTTATCAAAGCCAAGATTTGTGTATTTAAGAGCAAAATTAGGACTTAAGAGCATGAGTGAGATACAAGTATAATTAATGTTTGTGAGGATGTAGAGTTTTAGGGAGGGTGTTGCGGAAAATCAACTCGAAAACTCTACATCTAGAAAGTTCGAGAATGCGTCTGTATCTAGAAAGTTCGGAATTTCTTGAATTGTATAAACACCAGGTGTACTGAGCAATTAGGTTTAAAATAATAAAACGCACGTATAAAAGGACGGACGCTCTCCGCCTTAGTTTAGTTGGTCAGTTTGACCCTTTCGAGCAAGTACACTTGAATATATACTTGTTACTAAATAAAATTCTTGTGCCTGTACATTACACACATTGTTTTTCTTATTTAAAACAATTAATTTTTACAACATATTAAAAAATAATTCTAACTAATTTTTTCGAATAAACCCAATTTTAAATCTTTTTACATACTTTACAAGTCATGTAATGGAAAATAATCATAGATTAATTAAAATTTATTAAATAAGTTAACAAAAATTCTTATATTTTTACATAGTAATAACCTAAATTTACAATTTAGTATCATCAGATCAAATATCTTTCCATTGTTACGTCCAAAGTTCGCAACATATCCCTAACTTTTAAAATATAGAAAAGATAGAAAAAGGTGGTTCTTCCTCGTTTTGGATAGGGAAAAGGATTCTCTATACCGGGATGAGGATAACCGCAGATTTGAAAAACACTCTCAAAATTTATAAATTACAAACTATTTATTTATTGGTTTTCAATATGACAGCACCCTTTTAGAAAATCATCTCGATCCCCATCTGGAAAAGAAAACAGAAACATGAGTCTCTGGTCCTCTAATAGATAAGATCGATAAGGCGTAAAGAAATAATCTTGTTTACCCAATTAGGTTTAGAATTGATGGCGTTGAACCGTTGACAACTCTGGTTATCTTAAGTGATTCCCGACTCCAAGTCTGGTACCACTGGGATCGTTCACTTCAAAATTCGACTAAGTTCTTTAGGGCAACTTATACTGGGTTCAGAGGATTACTTCCGCACAGAAATTAAGATTGAAGATACTTTTTAGGAGTTGATGTTACTAGGTGAAGACTCCTGAGTGAACTCTCACTCTTCTGGCAAAACCCTTCCGTTTTTATAGGAAGTTTGCATGAATTAAAGATGGCCACAATGCATTAAGGGCACGTGCACATTTTGGCAAAACACGTGATTCCTAGATTCTTCTGCGTGATAGTAACACCCCTTTTCGTTGATTGGTTCCCCTTTTTAGGGAATTTCTAAATGAGGTCAAGTGTCAGTTTAATTTATGACCGTGCACATGTAGATCCAAGTGCATTAGCTTTCCCAAGAATTTAGATAAACAGATGTTTTGTTTTTTAGGAATGTGACATTGATATTTTTATGGCGAAAAGTGACAGGTCTTGGCATGATAAACTAAATAGTATTTTAGTTTATGATATCTGGTCTTTCTCTTAAAAAGAGATATTATATTGCGTAATATTATATTCAAATTTACGAGTTACATAGAGTGTAACTTTATTAAAAGGGTTTGAATTGAGGACAAATGTCAAGAGATTTTGTGGATGCTGATACATAAATATTTCAGACATTGAATCGATAGTTTTCTTAAAGAAAGGTTGCTTTTGAAAGAGTCCGTACTTGCTTAAAATGAACATTTACGAAATAACAATATTGTTTACTTAATACTTAATAGAGATACAATATTAATTGGTAGAGAACAAATGATAATCTAAATGCTAGTTACAAGAATGGATTACAATTGCTAGTCTCTTAAAAATTATTAATATATTCAAGAAAGATAATTAATACTACGTCGCGGGGACGTGACACCATAATCATTAAAATAATCTTTCACAATATATATAAAAACTTTCTCAAAATAATCTACAATTTATCAAAAAAAAATTAAAAACTAAATAAAAATATAATATTTTCTCACTAGTATGAAATTATACTATTTTTCTTAAATAATAAGTAACTTTAAAATGAAACTAATTATAATTAAAAAAAAAATCTGCCCGCTTACGCGGGTACATTCTCATACACACGTCGCGCTCCATGTTGCGCGCATCGCGCGCTTCGCGACGTTTGCGCCCTTCGGGCGCTTGCGAGTGTTTCGACGTTTGCACCTATTTGTTTCTAAATTACTACAAAATGGAATGGAATGCAAACGAAAGCTAATTTGCTTAAGGTTCTATCGACCTTAAGGAGCAGATTCTCATCAAGGCACTCGCGCTTCGCGCTCGGCTTTGTTTATCAATATTTTTCATGATTAAAACGAAAACTACTCATCCTGTTGAAAAATGGTTCAAGGGGAACTTGTAGATCTTGTTAAGGCCAATAATTATTGGCACATTTGTAAAAACATGTTTTTCGGGTTCAGGGTGTCCCAAAACGTGGACATTTGATGAAGACTGGGGGGGGGTCAAATTTTACACAAATCTAATACATTCTCTCTGATGAGAATGTAAAAAAGGAATTATTTATATTATTTATTTTATTTGTTATTATTTTTTAAGTTTTTGAGAAGAAAGACATTTTTACATTCTCATCAGAGAGAATGTATTAGATTTGTGTAAAATTTGACCCCCCTAGTTTTCATCAAATGTCCACGTTTAGGGACCCCCCGAACCCGAAAAACATGTTTTTACGAATGTGTCCGTCTGTCTGTAGATTTTAATTTCTTAGCACGATAACTTTCGAAAGAATTGACCGATTGTCCTAAAATGAAGGTCATGTTCGTTCGCCAGCCATTTTGGATAAAAATTTTAAAAACTGGAGCATTTTGAAAATTTTAGAAACCACTTTTTTTTTAATTTAAAAATTCTAATGACGGATCTTCGTAGTACTCAAAAAGGCGAACAATTTTTCTTAATGACTTTTTTGGATAAAAAAAAATTGAAAGACTTATAATATTTTGAAAAACCAAAAAAATGGAATAAAACTTGAATTAGAAGCCAAACAACGCACGATATGAAAAAAAGTCTAAAGATGAAAAATGTTTCTTTTTGAACACTCTATAGGATAGATATAATAACTTTTTTTATTTCCTTAAAAAATATACAATTCAAATTTTGAGCCAAATAACGCGAGATACGGAGAAAATGATAAGAAACATAATTATTGGCCTTAAAAAGATCTACAAGTTCCCCTTGAACCATTTTTCAACAGGATGAGTAGTTTTCGTTGTAGTCATGAAAAATATTGTTAAACAAAGCCGAGCGCGAAGCGCGAGGTTTAAATGAAATATCGAGCGCGAAGCGGGAGTGCCCTGATGAGAATGTGCTCCTTAAGATCGATAGAATTTTAAGTAAATTAGTTTTCGTTCGCATTCCATTTCATTTTATAGTAATTTAAATTTAAAAAATACGTGCCAGCGCGCAAGCGTCCCATTTCCATATGACAAATGTCACATTCATGTGGATTCTTTGTTTATTCCCAGATCACGATTCCAATTGTATGATGGAAAGTTTTGTAGACTGTTCACCTTTGCAGTTTTTTCACTTTGTTGTACAAACTAATTACAACAGTGTATGTATACAAAACGTTCCTGCGTGAGTAGCCTTTTGACTTGCGAAACGAATTCTGCTTAAAAATTCAATACATCCATAAAGCAGTCCCCAAATTGAAAATATAGGAACTGGGAGGTCGTGAGACAACGTTCTCGGGGGATTATGAGACATGCTGTAATCTATGAACGTAAAATCATACGTATTTTATAGCGGCCATATATCGCATTTTTGTACACAACCCAAAGTATAATGCTATTGTAAATATTTTTATAATTTCAGTGTTGAATTGTTAATTGTTAATTAATTCATCCACTGTGCATCCTAATATTTTTTTAATTTACCCACTTTTCTTCGCCTTTTTATCATCACTTCCAAATTATTTCAACTTTATTATATTGTAGACTACAAAGAAAGCCTTTTTAAAGATTAAAATAGAAACTGTTTTGATGAAATTAGACCATTTTCTTTCTAATAAGTATCTGTCTCACAATCCCCCGAACATTTCGAAAATCCAGAAAAAACAACTTTTGGTCAGGCAGGCAAAACTAAGACATCTTTCTAAAATTTCAACTAATTAATCTCTTGTCTAAGTGTAGTTACATTAAATAATAGTTTAAAAAATTTAATTGGCAGACAAATGGCTTTTCTATTATATTTTTGATCCAAAAACAAAACCCGTCTCATAACCCCCCCATCTCCCCTACGCTTTTAATGTAAAATCCTAGTGATAAATGTTAAGGCATACATGACGAACACTGTACAGTAGAATGCAGGAATGTCTTCATTTGTGAACATGGCAACCCAACCCTGATTTCCATAAGATTCTAATGGAAACCGGGGATAGGTTGACATATGTTGTAATTCATATGTATTTTTAAGAAAAAAATATTGAAGAGAATAACTAACCCTAAACTATTTTTATACAAAAAAAATCTTTAAAATAAATAAAAAGTATAAATATTTTGTAAATAAAAATAATATATTCAGGTTCGTGCTCCTGATAGTAATGAATTACTATTCCCTCTCTTAAGAGACTTTGTTACGCTCCCACTTCAGCGACACTCCGAGTTACCCTCTCTTTTTCGCGACAGGCAATCCCTGAACGCAACGGACGGCAATAGGACGGAGAGTTATCCGGCAGTGCCTATAATAATACGCGCTTAAGGGCATGTATTACTTACCCGATCTCTACCTTACCGACATTTTTTTCTCTGTAACACTACGTCTACATTTATTGAAATACCACATTGAAAATTTCTATATTTGAAGCTAAAGCCTTAAGGTACGTTTGTCTGGTCTTAAATTTATGTAAAAATAAAAAAAAAATTATTTGAAAATTTTTTTTTTTAATGGCAATATTTAGGACCAGACAAACGTAGCAAATAAAAATGATCTTCATAGCGAAAGCCAACTCTTTTCATTCTAGCAGTAGTTTCCTTCATCCTCTTCCTGCATCCTCGATTTCAGGATCGAGATCGACACCGAGTACGAAGCTGCGACCGAGATTCCAGTCGTATAAGACAGAGGGAGACTGCGTCACGAAGAAGGTTTTTGCCTTCTACCCCTAGAGTCCAAAGAGTTCGTTCAAGTAACCCTCATCTAAAATACGAACTCTTGACACTTAGTGTGACAGGAACCACGTACCGCTTCCATCAAGGGTCTCCTGACTCAGGATTCAGAGATCAACTCTCAACTTCCGATCTAGGTAACCAGACTAAGGATTGCCCACTACACCTCAGACCTTTGAGACTACTTGACCCTATCGATTGAAGCACTCCTTATCTCGACCTGAGTCCAGGACGTTGCTCACGGTTCGACACTCCTACGAATTCCCCTTTAGGAATCAAGTTGACGGTCTGACCGAATAGTGCCCTGAGGATCATTCTCTTGGGGACGAATTAGCTTCTCTTCTAGAACTTGAATTAAACGATCCCGATTCTCCAAAAGTGAGAAATGTGAATCCCAGTTCATACAGGAACGTCATCAGCATTCCCCGAAGGAGAAAACAATCTATCATTTTTGGAGAAAGTAACGCATGCGACTATATGATTAGTCTTTCTCGGACTTTTTAAGGACCATCATTTATTAACGAAGAAACTATTTTTGTAAAATCAAATTTAACAAGGTTTTTACTCTAGTGGGTCTGGAGTAGGGGGAACACTGTCGAGAGTGAGCCCAAACAGCGTTCGAGTTAGTAAAAACTGACTCCGGCCGTCGGGAATCGAAGCCTTGGCCGCGCACTCGAAACCCGATACGCTACCACTGCGCCACTGAGTCTGATATTAGAACGGTTATGGCCATCCCTTTCTAGCACCAGCATGATGTCACTCGTCGATCAATCTATGGAAAGAAAGGGGAATTTGTGTGTGTGTCGTGCCCACATCAAGTCACACCTGGAAGTGGGGGAAGGGAGTCATCTCAGTTACGTCCCACGTTACACAAATGACAGAAACTCCTACATGCTGTTATCAATACTATATATCGAAAGACAATCTTTGAAAATAAGGCGCACAAGATTTAATTATAAAGGTTAATAATGTGAAACAATTTAGGGGTAGTTATCTTCTTTAATGCTCGTTTTTCTTAAAAATATATATAATAAAGACTATGACGTTGCAGATTTAAATCTTTATCGTCTAAAGATAAACATAAACACGAAGAAACATAAGGAGTACGTACTCCATAAACCCAAATGGCAGCGTGTTTTCTGACATTTATAGAATTTAGTAGAACTAGCGTCCCTTGTAGGAAAGGCTTGAGAAGTTCTCATTGGTCAAAATTTTGTGATTTTCAATCACACGCCAGATTACAGCCAATTTTCAGTGAAAATCTGGCGCGTGATTTAAAATCGTAAAATTTTGATCAATGGGAGAATATTTCTTAATTTCAGGGTCCGTTATTTTTTAAAGGACACAGCAGGATAAGCATGTGTGTGCTGCCCCCGGCCGAATTTGTCCGGGATTTTTACTGAGTTTGTACTAATGGACTATTAACTTTCCCAAAAATTTAGATCTAAATAAAATTTTTTGGGGGAGTTATGGGGGTGGAAAGAAAAATCAAAAAATATTTTTTTCTCGAGAACGGCTGGAAGAATTTTTATGAAAAAAGTATATGTTATGGGTTTCGATGGGGGGATATTTTAGAAAAATTATGGATTTTTTTTAAATAGGATGCTTTTGCGGCACACTCACCATTTTGTGCCTAAACATACTTCAAAATGTTCTGAAAAATGTGCCCCATTTTAGAAATTAATTGAAGTGGTAGAACAGGGTGAAAAAAATTAAAAATCTTCAGCGTACAGCGATAAGTGTACCATCCGCTGTATGCATGCGTATCTACACTGACTGTAAAGGGGTAATATTTTATTGTGAGTTCCTTCCCTCTCAAAATTCGGGGTGCTTTTTTATTGTGAGTCCCCTCGCCTCTCACAATTCGGGTTGCTTTTTTATTGTGGGGTCCCCTCGCCTCTCACGTATCAGGTTCTTGATTTACTGTATTGATGAGACCACTCTTAATCTTCGTCGCTATCCTCTTCAATTACGGGAACAAAGGCAAACAACATTTATGAGTAGAAATAGTTCTCGAGATTTTAATTTCAAACTTTTCAACGCTTGATTTGTCTGCTGCAGGTTTTAGCCGTGTCTTAAATGTTGGATCATCAGTTTTCAAATGTGAAAAACATTTATCATTTCCAGAAGACGTTCTTTCTACATCATCATCAATTTTTTGTTTCTTATATTGAAACACTCGACATTTTTCACATAAAATATCGTTGACAGAAATTGTTTTTTGAAGCCTATTAGACAAAGTCGATGCTTCAGCCTCAGTTTCGATCATTTTTTTCTTTCCCGATATTTTATTTAAATACTTATTGCACCCGGCACACTTAGGATTGTTTGACAATGAAGACATTTTCCGAAGCTACCTGATACGAAGTAGGAAAAAAAGAGTATTTTGAACCGGAGACAATGTATGTGGAAAAATATTTATGAAGTACAAATACACAAGCGAAAATGATTGATGATATGCTTTCAAGGAACAAAGATAAGCACAAATAAGTAAAATCAATGTTAATTCAAGAATAAGGTTTGAAAAGCCTAATAATTGCTTTGAAAATTATATAAAACACAATCACACAAAAAACATCAACAACTACAAAAAAACGTACGAAAATCCAGAAACGCAGTAAACGTTCAGAGAACTATACCAAATATTCGGTAGAATGGGGTTTTTGTGGTCGCTGATCAGATAATATCCGAAAATAATGTACCGAAATCATATAGTGGGTTATTATACCGTGAAAAATTACTTGTGTGAGAACTTTGTAATTCATATTTGCGCGCTCTATTTTTTGACGAATGAGTAGTGTGATTAGTGTTGGCGAGAGGGCGCGCGAGTTGTAGTTGAATGGTAGAAGGGAGAAATGGAGAGTTCAAGAAAGAGAGGTGAACGAGAACGTCTGAAGGAATAAAGCACTTGGTTATATGTTCAAGTTAAATAGAAGTGTGTCCTTTTTTGAGATGTAAAATTGAACCCCCTACTACTCCCAGTTCCTAATTAACATTTATAACAACTGGCGACCGTGACAGGACCCGGGAGGGAGTAATTGTGAAATAAAGAAAAAAGACGCTTCGTGTTAGTGACCTTTTCGTGTGCAAAGAGACTCAAAGATGGACGCTGCGAAAAAGCAAAGGAGAATTCAACGCCTTTTGTTCACAAAGTGCCTCAACATATTTATCGCCAAGCGAGATGATATTAGAGTGACGGCCGAGGACAGACAGGTTTCCTTGCAGCTTCTGGAGGCTCGAATGCAGGAGTTGGAAGTGGAAAATTCAAAATTTGTCGAGCCGCTAACAGAAACGAACACGGAAGAGGACTTCGTGAACGAGGTCGAAGCGCACGATGAGTATAAAAAAAGGTATCTGGCAGCTCGAACAATTTATTTGAATAGAATTGGTGTAGGACGTGCACCTCCACCTGAAATAAATATAAATCAGCCGATCCAATCCGCTGAAAAACCCTACAAACGCCCAACACTTCAAGTGCCAAAATACGCAGGAGGAGTGAAAAAATGGCTGCAGGTTTGGTCGTATTTCAGGAAATACCATGAGGACGCTACTCTTCCCAGAGAAGTCAAGCTAGAGTATCTAAAAGGCATGATGCTCGAAAATTCGAAAGCAATCGATATTGTTCATGGTTTCCCGACTCCTGCGGAGAACTACGGTCCAGCGTTGGAAAGTCTGAAGAGTCGATATGGACGAGACGACATTTTGATCGAGTACTATGCGATGGAACTTCTAACCTTAACGATACGGAAGGCTACGAAGAAGAAGAGGGAGCAAGTAGAGATCGCCTCAATTTATGACAAACTCTCAGCTCATATCCGAGCGTTAGATACATTGGGTGTCAAAGCAAACAACTGCGTTACAATGCTTTACCCACTCGTCGAATCTTCACTACCAGAGGAAATTCTGCGAATATGGCAACGCTCGTCGTTGAGTTTGGATGCAGGCAACGAGGCTCCAGTTTCTGACCGCTTAACGAGACTGTTAGAATTTTTGAGGATGGAAGTTACGAATGAAGAAAGGATAAATATGGCAATTAACCATTTCACCCCATCCTCCGAAGATAAGAAGGAAGAATTCAAGCAAGGTAAGCGGAAGGACAATCGGTTTTCACCACCTCAGGAGACAGCAACGGCGAGTGCATTGTTCGCAGGAGAACATACAGGTACGAAGTGTATATTTTGCGCCGGGAATCACAGTAATTCAAGTTGTGACAAAGCAAAAAGGATGCCGTTTGTAGATCGGAAGAAAATAATTAGAGATAACAATTGTTATTTCAAGTGTCTGATACCGAATCACCGTTTCAGTAAATGTCGAATAAATTTAAAATGTGCATGGTGCGGTAATCCTCATTCAATTCTTGTTTGCGGGGAATTAAATAAAGATGCGAAAGATACAGTATTGCAGACGAGCGATAAAATCGAGATAAACGAACGATCAGAGCAGAATCTCCCGAGTTTCTGCAGTTCGCCTGATGTTCAATTACAAACACTGCGTGTAGTTTTATACTCCGATACAAAACAGAAAATTGCACGCGTAGTTGTCGATCAGGGTTCGCAAAGATCATATATTAGTTCTGATACAGCAAAATTTCTGGGGTATGAGGCGAGAGGAAAACGCGAGGTGACTCATGCGTTATTTGGAAGCGCATGTTCGGATACACGCGTACATGATATTTATTTAATTCGAATGCGAGGTTTAGACGGTAAATACGCGTGCAATTTTGAAGTGATGGATTAAGAGATCATATGCGCTGACATACCACGAATAGAGCGAGTTAATTGTCTCGATGAATTAAAAAGAAACAATATTTCTCTTTCCGATTTGGCAGTAAATCCCACGTACAAGGATGATTCGATTGATGTTTTAATAGGTGCAGATGTTGCGGGTAAACTTTATACGGGTAATAAATGTGATTTGAAAAATGGTCCGACCGCCTTCGAGTTACATTTGGGTTGGGTTGTCATAAGTAAAGTAGAGAGTAACAAGAGAAAAGATTGTGCGTTAAATGTAATGTCCATGTGTAAAAGAAGCACAAGTATCAGATTTGTGGAAATTGGATATTTAGGCATAAGAGATCCCATCGAAAAGAATGAAGAAATTGAGAAAGAGCAATTAATTAAGCAAATTTTAAAAGTACAGTCTCTTATAAAAACGAATGATACAGTGTCGATTTGCCTTGGGTCGAGGACCATGCACCGGTTTCAAGGAATTTAGAGCTATGTAAAAGTAGATTAAACAGTACAGTAAAGAAACTTCAAACAGGTAATTTTTATGAAGCTTACGATAAAGTTTTAATGGAGTGGCTCGACCAGGGCATCATCGAAATTGTACCCAATAATGAGCTTGATGATCTCTCTCACTGTTTAGCTCATCGTGCAGTTATAAAAACAGACAGTACTACTCCGGTTCGTCCGGTATTTGATGCTTCTTCCAGCGAAAAAGGGTTCCCTCCATTGAATAAATGCTTAGAAAAGGGACCGAATTTAAATTAATCCGAAGAACCGAAACTATTTGCGTTTTTTATGGTTCATGAATGGAAAACTGACAGTTTTTCGACATAAGCGAGTAGTGTTCGGTCTTATCTGCAGTCCATTCTTATTGGGAGCGGTCTTGGAATATCATTTATCGCATACGGTACAAGAATGTTTTCGCGATTTATGGTCACAAGAAATAATTGAAAAATTGAAAAAAGCATTCTATGTCGGCAACTGTGTTACGAGTGTTCAGACAAAGCTAGAATTGAAGTCTTTTATCACAGAAACGAGAAAAATTATGGAAAAGGCTGGTTTTGAATTAAAAGGGTGGGAGTACACTCGAGACGGTAGTGAGAAAGAAGTCACTTCAGTACTCGGTATTCTTTTTAATAAGGCCCGCGACACGCTCTGGATCAATTCTGCTCGGCTAACTATAGGTGACTGCCGTGATGAAATAACTAAACGGAAAATTTTATCAGCAGCTCATAAAGTATTCAATCCGATCGGATTCACAGCGCCTGTAACATTGATACCGAAATTGATATTAAAAAGATTATGCGAATTAAAAGTCGATTGTGATACTCAAGTGGATGACAACACGAAAAAAGAGTTTTTAATATGGTACGAACAACTAACACATTTGAGTAAAATAGAAATTCCAAGGAATTTTGGTACAGGCCAGCTGTCTTTACATACATTCTCGGTAGCTAGTCAGACGGCATATGCTGCAGTCATGTTTTTACGTAGAGTAAATGAGAGTCAAGTCGAACTCCGGCTACTTGCCGTGAAAGCTCGAGTCGCGCCGAAAAAAGCAACTATACCGCGTCTCGAACTCTTGGCAGCTTCGATTGCTAGCCGTCAGACAACCGAGATAAGGAATGTTTTAAACTATGAAAATATACCGGTCTATTGTTGGTCTGACTCTACCACTGTATTGGCTTGGATAAATCGTGATGTTCAGTGGGGCACATTCGTATGGAATCGTGTACGTGAAATACGCTGGTTATCGCCATCGTATAAGTGGCAATATGTGCCCGGACCAAAAAACCCAGCTGATCTTCCATCGCGCGGATGTCAGGTTAAACAACTGCTCGAATCGCGTTGGTGGGAGGGTCCGTCGTGGTTACGCGAGTCTTCGCAGAATTGGCCGAATGGGACAGATAGTACAGACGAAGACGAGATAAACAGGGAGATGAGAAAGTCAGCTCAAATAATGATGTTATGTGGAGAAATTGATCTAAGTATTGTAAACAGATTCTCGTCGTATGAAAAATTGATAAAGTTCTTTACTATTATGACTAGGTTTAAGAATTTTATTAAGAATAAAAAAGCCGCTCAAAACAAATACATAACGTATAAAGAAGTACATGACGTAGAGGAAAAGTTTCTAATTTGTGTACAGAAAACAATGTTTTTGCCGAAAAATGATCCGAAATTGTTAACATTACAGACTTTCATACACAGCGATGGCTTGCTAAGAGTAAAAACAAAAATTAGCGAACGAAACGATAAATTCCCTTTTTTGTATACAATTTTGTTAGATAACAAACATAAAGTTGTCGAATTAATTATCAGGGAAGAACACGAAAAAATGTGCCACGCCAGTGTGCAGTCTGTAATGTGTCGGGTAAGAGAGAAATACTGGATCTTATCATTACGAAAAACTGTAAGAAAGGTAATTTTTGCGTGTATTGTTTGTAAACGTTTTTCTGTAAAACCAATGCAGGCAGACAGCAGTACAGAAATGTGTACGATTCTTTGTGACTGCGAGAATACAAGCAACTCGAGACTATTAACTTATATATCCGACAACGTAGACGATTTGACACCGCTAAGTCCAGATATGTTTCTTCACGAAAATCAAGGATTCGATAATCCTGATTTAGACATGATTAATAAAATAAATTTAACTGAGAACTACCGACGAAAACAAGAGATTATGGATCACTTAAGACAACGTTTCCGCAACGAGTACTTGAGTCAATTGATACTCAAAAGCAACAGCAAAAAGGAATTTCGTCCGTTAAAAGTTGGTGATATTGTTTTGATAGGAGATGATAACAAAAAACGAATTGATTGGCCTTTAGCAAAAATTGAAAAATTGATTCAAGGACGCGATGGCGTAGCTCGTGTTGCTTTATTAAAAACTAAAGATGGATTGTTCAAATGCCCGTTACAACGTATTTATCCGCTGGAAATTAGTTGTGAGTATGCGAATGAAGCGGATCAAATGCGTCATAAACAACAATTGGTTAATAATAAAGTTATCCCAAAAAAGAATAAAAAGGATGTACCTGAAAAAATCGAAAAGGTCATTAAAACACAAAGCGGAAGAATTGTTAAGCGACCTAATTACTATCAGTAAGATCATTAATCTTAAGAGTTCTAATTTTTGTTATTTTTTGGAAAATTTATGTATTACTAAAAGTTTTTTCTGTATGGTTGAATTACTCTATAATTTTTGTTGAGTTGTGAACTCAAGGTGGGAGGATGTGAGAACTTTGTAATTCATATTTACGCGCTCTATTTTTTGACGAATGTGTAGTGTGATTAGTGTTGGTGAGAGGGCGCGCGAGTTGTAGTTGAATGGTAGAAAGGGAGAAATGGAGAGTTCAAGAAAGAGAGTTGAACGAGAACGTCTGAAGGAATAAAGCACTTGGTTATATGTTCAAGTTAAATAGAAGTGTGTCCTTTTTTGAGATGTAAAATTGAACCCCCTACTACTCCCAGTTCCTAATTAACATTTATAACAACTTGTCTTGTGAGAAATAAGAACAGTAACTCTCTAGTGGCAGACGCGAAGAAACACTTTCTTGACACTTTCTTAACACTTTCTTGTGTGAGAGGGAAGGAACTCACAATAAAATATTACCCCTTAACAGTCAGTGTAGATACGCATGCATACAGCGGGTGGTACACTTATCGCTGTACGCTGAAGATTTTTAATTTTTGCACCCTGTTCTACCACTTCAATTAATTTCTAACCTGGGGCACATTTTTCAGAACATTTTGAAGTATGTTTAGGTATAAAATGATGGGTGTGCCGCAAAAGTGTCCTATTTAAAAAAATCCATAATTCTTCTAAAATATCCCCCCATCGAAACCCATAACATATACTTTTTTCATAAAAATTCTTCCAGCCGTTCTCGAGAAAAAAATATTTTTTGATTTTTCTTTCCACCCCCATAACTCCCCCAAAAAATTTTATTCAGATCTAAATTTTTGGGAAAGTTAATAGTCCATTAGTACAAACTCACAGTAAAAATTCCGGACAAATTCGGCCGGGGGCAGCACACACATGCTTATCCTGCTATGCCCTTAAAAAAAAATTTCGTTCAGATGTGCTTTTTTAACATACTCTAAAGATCACAATTGCACAGAGTCAAAGGATTCCGGTGGAATATAAAAAAATACCTGCATTTAAAGTTAGACGGTACTTTTCCCCATGTTAATTGCATAAGAAACTTTGAGTGCTTCGAGGCAAATGATAATATTAACCGATTTCGCTAAAATTTGTTGATCATGTTTTTGGTCATTATAACAAAATAGGGGGTGAGACCAAGAAGAATTGAAAGAAAAAATCATCAAGAGTAAATAAGAACCACCTTAATGTCCACGTTTTGGGATCCTCTGAATCTGAAAAACATGTTTTTGCGAATGCGTGTCTGTCTATGGATCTGTAGATTTTTAGATTGTGAGCACGATAACTAGGGATAGGAAGTTTATGCAAAGCGCATAAACGCATAATGTTGCCAGAATGCTTCGGGAGCTTCCATTTTACTATTAATGTGTATCCTGACTCAAAAACTAGGGGTGCCTTGTGAGCACATTCTCATCACACTTCGCGCGCTTGCATTCGCTTATACCAATCTTCATATCTGATATATACTTTTACTTAAATTACTTTGTTTTTATTTGAAGAAAACTAATTTACTTAAGGTTCTATTAACCTTAAGGAACACATTCTCATCAGTGCACATCAGTTTTAATTATCTTTATTTTATTGAATTTTTGAAAAGTTATATATCTGACAATGTTTGTTTAAAAAAAAGTCATAATGATAAATTGTTCGACTAATTGAATACTATGAATATCATTAAACTAAATTTGTAAATTAAAAAAAAAAAATTTTTGAAACTTTAAAAATTATCCAAATTTTTTAATTTTTATCAAAAATGGCTGGCTAACAAACTTGACCTTTATTTTATGACAATAAAAGAGTATACCAAAAGCCAATCAAATCGGTCAATTCTTTCGAAAGTTATCGAGCGCTCCACACGCGGCATTGGGAAGCTGCATATTAGCATAGTTATGATTGAATTTAACATGGTACAGACAGATTGTCATGGTGAAACATTTCAAGAAAAAATTTCTGTTAGATGGAGCTGACGTTCCTACAGTAAAATGGGTACGAGAGCGTTATCTACCTATAATAAAAAATAACTATGATGAACAGATATAAAAAGATGTGACAAGTAAGAAAATACTAGTTCATTGTGACGAAACAACTAACCGGAAGGAGGAGGCTTTCTTCCTAATACTATTCAAGATTTTCCCTACAGACACTAATACCGAAGCACAATTAGTGGTCGCTGCTGTCACCATTCTCGCGGTTTGCTATAGAGATGAGTGTTCCAAAGCCATACGTTAAGCTCTTAACAAATTTGATGTGAAGTTTGAAAATGACATAGGAGTTTCTTCAGATAGCGCGGCCTATTTATATATCCGATATATATATATATATATATATATATACATATCGGACCTTAGTGTCGACTTTTAAAGGAACTCGTCAAGTCCAATCTTGTTCACATCCAGTGCTGGACGTATAAGCTGGAAAAGATAGTGAAAGTATTCCCAGATACATTGCCGCGCTTAAATGAATATGTTTCTAAAACTAAGAAACTCTTTAAGAATACCAGAAAACGCAAAAATAGGTATTTGAAGTTTTTGAAAGATAAATGTAGCTTTTTCCAAAAAAGGAAGGCAAACTCTTCCCTTTGCCTATAACGGTTCGTTGGGGTTTCTGGACGAGATCAGCTGTGTATTTACTCCGCGTATGTTGAAGATACCGGGTGTCCCACCACCTCAACAACTACCGGTAATATGTGATAGAGCACAAAAAAAGAAACAGAAAAGTCCTCTGGCAAATTTTGATCTGGGCCTTAATATGGACACAGTAAAGCTTCAAAGTTGGGCATAATGAACCAATCAGGAGCGAGATTTAGCAACCATTTGTTTGTGTTTCAAGTGTTCAGACAGTGTGCCTGTTGGTGACATACAATTTGTTGCTAAATCTCGCTCCTGATTGGTTCATTA
>UCOH01012064.1:17213-97394 GCA_900474275.1 Synergus japonicus
GTAATATGTGATAGAGCACAAAAAAAGAAACAGAAAAGTCCTCTGGCAAATTTTGATCTGGGCCTTAATATGGACACAGTAAAGCTTCAAAGTTGGGCATAATGAACCAATCAGGAGCGAGATTTAGCAACCATTTGTTTGTGTTTCAAGTGTTCAGACAGTGTGCCTGTTGGTGACATACAATTTGTTGCTAAATCTCGCTCCTGATTGGTTCATTATGCCCAACTTTGAAGCTTTACTGTGCCCAAATTAAGGCCCAGATCAAAATTTGCCAGAGGACTTTTCTGTTTATTTTCTTGTGCTCTATCACATATTACCGGTAGTTGTATAGGTGGTGGGACACCCTGTATTGCGGAATATGTCAAAACACTGTAACTCTGAAAAGACAGTCAAGGCTGTGACATACTTCAATTCAGATAATCAAAGCTGAGGCTACCTATGTTAAAGAGTACAATGAGTACTTCTCCTGCTTGTTGAAGGTACTAAGTACCCTATGGCACATAAGTTGTACCCTAAACTAAGAGAATTGATCACTGTTTTTTCTGTTCTGTCCACTGCTCAAGACATCAATGACCGAATCAAAGTTGTAGCCACAATATGCCATGATAAGTTGAGTGATTTTATTTCATCTGATTCTGCTAATTCATTTTTTGATTCTGTGGAGTTCTTGTCCTATCCACCAAAAATGCTGTCCCACAACATTACTGACAATTTAAAGATCATTTCTGAAGCTAAACAAAAGAGTTCTTTACTGAAAGAAATACCTAATTCTAGTTTTGTTGTCCTCTACAAAATTTTACAGGATGATGTTAGAGCTTCTCTTCAAAAGGGTAATCCAGAAAAAAAAAGATATTATCAACGAGGTGCTAATTGGAATGAGAACGACCAACACTGAATTCGCAACCAGGTGCCTTCAGGTTCTGCACATGTCAGTATCAAATGTAGATTATGAGAGGGGCTTCTCTGCATATGGTGATATTGTGTCTGCTAAGATAGAGGCTATTGAGGCTATGATTCTGTTATTTAACACTCATTACTTTCTTCCTAAAAATTCAATAAACCGTTTTTGTTCTAAGCAAAAGTTGTTTTAACTCTTTCCTTCAGCAAAATTGTGAATAGGTTAACATATAAGCCTGCAAAACATTTTTTTCATGTAAGGAAAAAACTTAATTGTTTACCCCTTATAAAAAAAACACATTTTTCAAAGACGAGGATAAAATAAATTGATTTTTAAACCTGCATAATGGCGCATAATCTTGGGTTTTTAATACATAATATGGGAAAATTTATGTGCATAATTAGGGGTACAATAAATGCATAAACTTCCTATCCTTATCCATAACTTTCGAAAGGGATGATTCACGACTCGCCAACGGATACCTGAGAATCGAACCCAAGTGGATCCCTGTGGTGGTGGCCGGCAGTCCCCCACCATTAGCGCATTTTACTCCTCCGCAACTGTCTCACCATTACTGCTATCACTACCTACATTTAGGACAATTTTTCTTTCACACTTCTCAAGGTGTCAAAAACAGCAGGCAATTTCAAATTCTGGACTGATTGACACCCTACTTTCCATATGAAAAAATGATGCATAAAAATAATATTAAACATAATTTATATATAAAATATATAGGAAAAATATAATTGTAATGTTCGAAGCGAAAAACTAAAATATTTAAAAATTTTATCATATAGTTATAAATAAAAACTAAGAATCTCAGTGAAAAAAAAAGAGAGCAATTTTTTAAACACGCCAGTTTTGAGCTCTTGAAGCCTCAGCTGTCAGTCTTAAGCCTGGAAGAATCTAAATGAAAAAATTATACATACAATATATATTTTTCCTACATATTTTATAAATAAATTAAGTTTAATATTATTTTTATGCATAATTTTTTCATATGGAAAGTAGGGTGTCAATCAGTCCAGAATTTTACATTGCCTGCTGTTTTTGACACCTTCAGAAGTGTGAATGAAAAATTATTCTAATTGTAAGCAATGAGAGCAGTAATAGTGAGACAGTTGCGGAGGAGTAAAATGCGCTGATGGTGGGGGACTGCCGGCCACCACCACGGGAGTCCACTTGGGTTCCATTCTCAGGTATCCGTTGGCGAGTCGTAGACTGTCCTTTGAAAGAATTGACCGATTGGATTGGACGTTGGTATATTTGTTTAGTGTCCTAAACTGAAGGACAATTTCGTTGGCCAACCATTTCAGATAAATATTCAAAAAGTTGGGACATTTTGAAAATTTTTGAAACCACTTTTTTATTTTTTAAATTCTATGCACGGATGTTCGTAGTAGTTAAAAAGTCGAACAATTTTTCTAATGAATTTTTTCAATTCAAAAAAATGAACGGAAACTTAAATTAGAAGCCAAAAACTATAGGATATAGGATAGGAACTCCCTATAGGATTGGCATAACAACTTTTTGAATTTCTTTAAAAAATCGGAAATTAAAATTTTGAGCCAAATAACGCGAGTTATGGAGAAAATGATCACAAACATAATTATAGCTCTTAAACAAATCTACAAGTTCTCCTTTGGCCATTTTTCAATAGGAAGAAATTTTTCGTTTTAACTGTGCTTTTTAAATTTCTTTCTATAAATAATTTGATAAAAAATATGCCAATCTCTTCGTATACCTAGTTATTTTTACATTTTTATAAGACAATTATATGTAATTAAAAAATTTGTATCAAATATCGAACACGAAAAATGTGTTCCTTAAGATCGATAACATCTTATGTAAATTAGTTTTCATGTGCATTTCAAGTTTTAGTAAGTTAAATAAAAACATAAAGGCACAAGCGTCCCAAATAAATAAATAAATTACAGAGTTGAAAATTAAAATTTTTTTTTCATTTTGTTTATTATATAAAGAATTTTTTTAGAGTATTTTCTATAAACGTCTTCGGTAATGATGCAGAATTTATACAGTTTAATTCTATTAAAAAAGCTCAAATCGGATCATTTCAGTATATGCTGAAAAATGATTTGTCCACACTTTGCAGCGATATACTGCACTTTCCTTTATCATTGGCGGATGCAATAAGAGTACATAGAATTTTTCAATTTGAACGCAATGGCCTGTCTGTGTTTAAAAAAATTTCTTCATAATTTTAATTTCGAGTTATTAAATTAATACAGGGAATTTGCTTGAATCTCATATAAAAATGTTTTTAAAATTTTTATTTTTGCCTTGTCAGGGTTAATTTCCGAGGAAATAGAGGAAATTGTTTTCAGAGGAAATTGTTTGATTATTACCTCAAGTGTTGATAGGAAAGATAAAGTTAAAAGCAGACGGAGTCTTCTTTCATGATTAAATGTTTTAAGAACTGGACAGATAATAGATTCCTTGAAATAATCAATGATTTTTAATATCATAATCTTTCAGGGTTTTAGGATCATGTAACTATGAAAAACATATTTCCAAGTGAATCTTTACAATCAGTGAAAACGTTCAGTTGTTTAATTTACATGACTAAGTAGATAATATCATTCAATTTCCAAAAATAACTAGAAAATAATTAAATGGTTAGTCTACAAAATCAAAATCGTAAATGCTGCGATTTGCAAATAAATTATTGTTATAATTATAACTGTACCAATCTTGAAGGACACATTTATGAAAGACTCGAAATATCGATTTATTGTTGCCTTTTTTGTTTTTATGGAAATTTGTAAACAGCACTGTGTGATCGTGATCTCGCATTTTTATGGAGACTTAGCACAAGTTGTAGATTTAGTAAGATTTACAATTTACAATTTCTTTCTTTAGTTTGAACTCGTTCCATGCAGCTCGAAAATTAATTTTATGGTTTTAAAAACACATTATGCCGGGATAACTTTAGAACAATATGATGATTGGGGATAGGTCTACGTTTAAATTTTTTGTGTTATGACATCGGACGACCAATTTCATAACACAAATAATTTGATGCACTGACCTTACTGGTGATTTGGCTATACAAAATCAATAATTCTGCGATTCAAAAAGTTGATATGCCAATCTTATAGTGCGTTCAAAAAGAAAGATTTTTTACCTCTTAACATTTTTTCATATCGTGCGTTATTCGGTCTCAAATTTTCGAAATGTTATAAGGCTGATAATTTTTTTTCGAAAAAAGTCATAAGGATAAATTGTCCGACGTTCTGAGTACTACTATCTGTTCGTTAAATGTTGATCCATAAACAAAAGTTGAAATAAGCCAGTCAAATACATAATCTGTAATAAAAAAGATTCACGACTTAAGCTCTTACATATCTGTGATCAACACAAGAGATTAGAGATAAGACAAATGAAGGAGTTTAGACAAATAAACAAATTAAAACCATTTAAAACAACTACATTGAAAAAACACGTCCAAAATATAACAAATAACTAATCACTAATAACGTTTAAAATAAATAGTATATAGTGACACTTACAATTAGAAGAATGTAAAGTTGGTTTTTAAATTCATTTAAAATGTATTAAGATTCATTTTTCACGAAAACAAAGTTATTACTGGATATAAAAAAGTGGAATTGTACAATATTAGTTCTTTTTAAATGGCATTTTCTAATTTGTATTCCACTTTTTAAATGTTATTTATAACTCTACGTATTTCACAGGTTTTAAAGATAAAAATAAAGAACAAATTAATTTATATGGATAAGCGTGGATTATTTATTATACGAGTCTAATCGCGCGCTTGAGCGCGCGTTTTTCGTATTTGAAATATTTTACGTCATTAGGCTTACTACTCACTTCATACGTAACCAGTGGTAACGCTGACGTCAGAAATTGAGGTAACGCTATGAAGTTAGCTGAAAGTATGTTTTTTTATAATAGGATGATAATAACACAGGCACATACAAAAAATTCTAGGCGTGGTTGCACTAGACCACTATACCTGTATGTTTTTGTTGTCGCTGAATCCGAATTTAGTCTGTTTAATGATAATCACTTAAAACTCGTATAAATCTCTTAAAATTTTCTGAAACTTCTTATGATACGAAAAAATACCTGCAATTTCTATTTAATCCCTAAAACATAAGAGAGATATTCGGCATTGCTCGATTTACCCGTCATACTCAATTGTTTCAACACTTCTTCGGTGAATATTAAAGAAGTAATATTTTTTATAAATCGAATTACAGTTACCTAAAATGATAAGTAATAGCATATTAAAACATTACGCACAATTATGATAGACCGCGTGTAATCGTATCTATTTACCCTCCAATTTGCAAGATACTCAAAACCTGGCAGCAGAAATTCTCCATTAGCTATTTTTATTGCCAATTGTTGTTTTGTTGCTTCTTCAGTACTTTTTTATGTTGCTATAAATTATTTTTGAAAGTTAGGATTACATTTTTTACCTCGAAAAATACCTTAGGACTCAAATGAATAAATATTTTTTGATGGTAACACAGTGTAATGGGTCCAAAGTAAAATAATAGAAATACTATTATAGATGTGATAATTTATTAGTCAGAACACAATTTTTCGCTAATTACATGTCAAGTAGAACTAAAGAGGTGGGACCGCTCGCAGTGGTACCTGGCCCCGCACGTCTTACGAGATACAGAGGGGATAAGAGTTTCATCAGCATATAAATATTAGCGTACAGTTGAAAATGCTGTTACACTCCTCGATGTTAGTTTCCAGTACAATGTTCGTATCACTAGTGTCAGCTTCTGATATAAAACTCGTGTTACAGGGATTTGATTTTAATATAAAATTTACATTATCAGTTCCTTGTCCTGAGAAAGGTGCACCATTTTGAATGTTGATATGCTGCGTAAGAACTTGATTATTAAAGCTGCAGTTCTTATAACAATTTCCGATACAATGTCTAAGTAATTCAATAGAATTACGCAATAGCACAATGCAGACATTTCACTCTATATAAAACTACTAGTGTTATACATGCATAACTTAAGTATTGAAGAGTAGTCGTAGCATTTTCTGTCCAGGTTTTAATTTTTCGACGGTTTTGAATATCATCCAGGAGTTTATTACTCTCTTCAAGACTTATTCTAGCGTCTCGTAAGTGATTAATGTCAAGAATATTAGGTAACTTTATCAATTTTTCAGTTAGCAAGTGTATTTCTTTATCATTGAAATTAATAGTATAGTTTATTTTGACATCATAACTTTTCGTGATATTTTTCCTTAAATTTAAAGGTAGTTTAATTCTGTCCGTCATTACTTGACATTTATCTTCTGATACAGAGAATGTTCCTACTAATTTTTTATTATATATTTCATTTTCGCAAACGAAGTCAACAGAGGTTTCTGTAGTTAATATAATAATGTAACCATTGCTTGTTTTGACGAAAGATTCTCTACTAAGAGCGAAAGGTGAAGTGACGCAATGTTTTTGGACATTTTTTATTAAGTCCGCATCGCAGTTGTTGTATATTTTTGGGATGGTTTTGCCTGAAATGGTTCAACCACCTAGTTATGAATTTAATGAATTAATATATTTTAGCAAATAGCAATTTACAACTTGCAAACAAGAAAAGAGTTAAAAAACTGGATTTGCAATTATTCAAAATTAAGATGATGGGAAAATAATTGAATGAAAACACAGATTTTAGGGAAAAAGCCTCGAAGGCATAAAAAACTCTTTTATTGAAACTGAATGTGATAGTATGAATTTCTCGCGTAATGAGTCATATCACCCATGTACAATAGCAATCTACAAAGGTGAATTCTATGTAGAATTCACCACGAGGGTTTGTTACGCTTTCGAGATATGATAACTGAAACTTTAACACAAAACGAGACGCGAGAACCGGCGTTAGCATCATACACGTGGTTGTTTGATTTTATATAATTTGTTAATCCAACGAGGGGTCTTCGATCGAACAGAGTCGAACGGTTTCCGACCTCTAGGTGAGAACAGGCTTTTTTATGCGCAATGGCATGCGATAAGAGATATACGCGCGCGAGAGCTGTGCACGGCACGATCGATAGAATGTCATAATGAATGTGTGTTGCCAACGCCGTTCATGCGCAGGAGCGCTTCTCCTTTACTCTACCGCTTGATTGGTCTATAACCGCGCGAAGATTTAAAATAATAAAATTAGGTTTATAAAAAGTATTGTGACGACGAAACAGTTGTCAGTACTGTAAAGAATAAAATCGGGTTGTTGTCTTCTACATATCCTATAATCATCAATACATTTACATTTCTCTAATTCGTCTTTGTCGATTGGGGAGAAGCTATGACATTGTTTAACTAATAAATACTTATGCTTAGGTATAATACTAACATATTCGGTGTCTAATTTTACAGGTATAGGAATTATTCTAACAATTCTCATTTCTTCTTTGTTTATAACGGGGATTCTAATAATATATACGAGCTGATTTTTTATAACGGCGATTTTGATCATGCTAGTATCCATAATGTGCTGGATGCTTTCTGGACCATTATCGATATGGTATCGGGTTTTATAAGTATTTTCGAATTCTTTAAGGGGTTACACCACCCTGGCGCGTGGGAAAATAGGTATAAAAATATGAATTTTTTTTGACGCAGTCATAAATTATTTAAAATGACAAATTAAAAAAATTTTTAAATGTCAGAGATATGAGTTAATTAGTAGAACCCTTTTTTGAAAATCCTTGTTGATGGTGTACCTAGTTTTTCGATCAGGCATTGTATCAAAAAAAATTTTTTTTGCTTATTTAGAAAGGTAATCGCTATCGTGTGACGTAGGGAAAAATTGTTTAAAATTTTTTGTAGAAATGACAGCAGTTTAAAAAAAAATTCCTAATTTTTATAGAAATTTTGAGTTTAAAACATTCATAACTTATGAACAGGGCACCCAATCAAAAAAATCCTACGTCACACGATAGACAATAGTATAAAGAACATGTGTTTATAATTTACACAAAATCGGTTGCGTAGATCTTGAGATATCATGTATACCAGTTTGAAAAAAATAGTTTCGAGAAAAACGCGAAAGAAAAAACAGTACAGCACGAATGAGACAAAATCGCGAATAGCTGGCTAGAACTATAAAATGTTGATAAAATGGGCCAAATTCTGTTATTCACTGGTTTTTGGGGTCGCTGATGACAAATCCGGTGTCAAAAATTTCAAAAACAAAATGGCGGATCCAATATGGATCCACTGTGGGTCCGAACGGAACCTGAGTTTCAGTGACGCGCTCACTTCTAATTGTTGTAACTTCGGAAATAGTTTGAATTTTCAAATGATTGAACGCTTAAAATATATTTATTGCTATGTCTAAATCTTCGCTTAATTCGTCGATAAGAATTCCTACTGTTATTAATTTTCTTTGTATGAATAGTGATTTAGTGATATTATCTATACTTTCTCTAAATGCATTAAAATGCTGGGTTTCGCGTTGTAAGTTTTTAGCTGTGTTTTTGTAATTTTGTGAGGAGGAGTCGAATAGCAATTTTATAATTTTTGTCTGGTTTTTTATGGTTTGTGCCATAACTTTGCCGTCATTAAATACTTGATAAAATTCTGTGTTTATCATCTGTAAATCACGTTCATCTAGTGTTCCAAATAGTGATTTTAACAAATCTCCTACGAAGTTGAATAATCCACGTTTGTGGCGGGGTTTTCCTAAGATGTTGTGTAACAATATTTCTTTTGTTTTTAGTCTCTTAAAGCGTAAAATAAATGTTTCGATCTCAAATTCTTCAGGGCAGTTTTTGCATTCATTTCTGAACTAATCTAAGTTTGCATATATTGCGTTGACTCTATCATCTGTTCCTGTTAGGTTTACGCTGATTAAGAGAGTCCATTCCTCATCGTAGAGACAAGCAGATCCTATTTCTACCTTGTAGATATTACCCTCTAATTCTTTAATTTCTACTCGAGTACTAAGGATGCCGATTACTGTGGCCAAGAGCAGGATGAAGATCTGCATCCCAGAAAAAGAGCATTAATTAATAAGCGTGGATACGGGTTCTTTTATCGTTGAATAATATTATATAATTATTATTGGCTAATTGTTCTGTAATTAAAACTGGCCCTTTCCAATTAGGAGATAGTATATTTTCTTTTTGGTGATTCACGAATTTAACCAAATCTCCTGGTCCGTATATTGGTTGAGGTAATACAATTCTCGAGTCTTGGAGTGGCTTATATTTTTCTTTTTGAATTTGGAGTTGTTCTTGGGCTTTTTTCAGGTAAGTTTCGTGTCTGTTTTTCCACATTTCGATCAATTCGGAATACCTTAGGCTTGACGTTGTGGCTAGAGATGAGAGTAAATTTGCTCCTCTGCCGAATGTGAGTTCAAATGAAGTGAAGCCAGTTCCCTCGTGTTTCATGGTGTTATGAGCAAGTGTTAGGATTTTTAAGTTTTTATCCCATTCATTTTGGTTGTCTGTAATGCTTGTTTTTAACAAATTTTTAATTGTTGAATGTGACCTTTCGAGTGATCCATTACTTTGAGAGTGGTAGGCAGTTGTCTTGATATGTTGAATTCTGAATAGATTTTCAGTCCTGAATAAATTGTGAAACAAAATTTTGTCCTTGATCTGTCAATATACTTTTAGGAGATCCGAATATATATAGGAAGTGGTCAAATAATCCTTCTATAATAGACTCAGACTGAGCGTTTTTTAACGAGATTAACATTAAGGGCTTATATACACTTGTGTTGGTACAAAAAAATCGAAAAATTTTTTATTGCATTTTCTTAAAGTACATTCTTTTAAGATTATTTTTTCCAAATTTCATAGAGATCTGAGCACTAGAACCTAAGTTACAGCTTTCAACAGCGCGCTACCTCCAACTGCGCTACCTACAAGTATTCGAAACTTTAAACTTTAAACCTATCAATCTAATTTTTTCAGGCTACTTTATAACAATATTATCTCATACTTGGGCGAAGGAATTCCCATTTGAAAGAAAACTTTTTTTTTGGGACTAAAAAGACTGAATTTTCAGAACCCTATAAATCGATTTTTTTAGAAAATTCTTCACCATTTTTGCACAAATACTTTTTTTGACAAATTCTTCGTCCAAGTAGAGTAAAATTATATAAACTAAAGAAAGCTCTTGGTTAGATTGATTGCTGTTGATTACTTTTGGACTTATCATGGACACTGTGAAGGGTGTTTGAAAAAAGGTGTTTTGACTCAACGGGCGTAGTGCCTACAAATGTCAGTATTTTTCAGTCCAATTTTGGATAAAATATCTTAAAACATGTACAAATGGATGCTTAGTGGTTTATTCTTAAAAAAAATTACCGTCTTTTCCCAAAAAATTCGTGAAAAAACCCTTTTTTTCCAATAATAAATGTATATACCCTTTAAATATTTTGTGATCATATCTTGGATACTCAAGATTGTGACGAGCAGTATTGTCGCCCGTCACATATTTCTATCTCTCAATATCTATCACTGTCAGATCATACGTCACCGAGCGGGCATTCAATAGCACGCAATTCTTAGAATCTCGCTCCGTCTCGATTCACTACTTACTATACCCCGTGCTATACTCTTTTCACACTGTATATTATACTCTTTTATTGAGACATTACACGATAATCGTTCACATTAATTGCGGCACACCAAATATTAATAATTTTGTAAGTGTAAATTACACTTACAAAATTTATTTTATTTATTTTGTTTATTTAGTTAAATAAATATATTTTCTTATTTTGTTATACAAAATTATCGGATCTGTTTTATTGCCTCAAAAACTTAACCCTGGCTAGGCTGAAGCGTTCGCTGAGGCAATAATTATCAACCCCCGAAAAACAGACCGTTACAGATCTTTTAGCGTTGCCTGTGATTTTTTTAGTTAAAATGTAGTCGAGTAGTAGGTCTGGGTTATGATAACACATTTTAGCGCGCTTTACGCTTCTTATGAAGTCATGAACTCCAACGTCATCACTACAGTTAAGTGATTCCACTGTTCGTATTATATCTTTTGCTGGGAAAAGAGATTCTATGTCTGTGTGAATTTCTACTATTTTTCCAGTATTAGCTGATGTTGCAGTTCTATCTTTGGTAACATCTCTCATAACGTTTTATTGTTCATGACTTTCCTCACCGGATAAATCTTGAATTTCACTCTCACGATGCTCGTTGGGTGTCGTATCACCTTCCGTCGCTAAGGAAAGGCTAAATATTTAATTTTGTGCTGTTTCGTCGGTCGTAGATAGATTTTCCCGTGCCTTATCCCTATAGCTAGAGAAAGCTAGGTTTTCAGGTGGTTTTTTATTTTATTTGTTGTGTAAGGAATTTAACGGGTGTATGTGTCGCATTATTTCGATTTTTATTTAATTTGTTTTAAACTCTTTATTTGCACAATCCTGCTACAAGGAGTACATACAAAGTTTATTCGGAGTAATTCGATGATTTTTATTGTCGGTGGCAGAGATTGCGATCACACGAAATATACCAACGTCTAACTTTTTTTTCAAAATTCTATTTTAAATACTATACTCGTATTTCCTTACTTTAATTACTGGTGCTCTTCTTCTTCCTAGCGTCGCTTTTGCTAGGGTGAACGATGACCGTAGACATTTTTCTACTGCTTGGCGCAAAGATAGGGGATCGTTGCTGACGTATTAGTGATTGTAAAAGTAGCTTCTTTTTCAGAGATTTATCGCCTGATTGCGTACTCAAGGATTTACAGTCTAGATCGACGCACCGAAAATGTTAATATTCAATTTCAGGTTTTCGGTTTCTTCTGGTTTACGTAGAATTGAGTCTACCTAATTCGACTGCAAATTTTACCAAAAGAACTTACTAGCCATTTGATGGATGGAAATCAGTGATCACAGAACGTGGAATTTTTCGGCCCCCACTCTACTACCCACGAGCTCATGCTATCTTTCTCTATCAATAGGTTCATGACTGTTGCTAGAGAGAGAGAGAGAGAGAGAGAGAGAGCATGAGCTTGTGGGTCGTAGAGTGGGGGCCGAAAAATCCCACGTTCTGTGATCAGTGATGGAAATCCGTAGATTCCGACCGGAGTTCGTACTCGGAATTTGTCGCTATGAATTTATCACTATTTATCACTCTTTGGATTCCCGGATCGTCGAAGATAGCGCAGTTTGATTTTCTTAAACTTCCGTAGAAATTTAATCGTTTGACACGGTCCTGGCAGGATCGCCAGAAAATGTAACGGATCCAAAGTAAAATAATAGAAATACTATTATAGATGTGATAATTTATTAGTCAGAACGAGATGTTTCGCTAATTACATGTAAAGTACAACTAAAGAGGTGGGACCACTCGCAGTGGTACCTGGCCCCGCATGTCTTACGAGATACAGAGAGGATAAGAGCTTCATCAGCATATAAATATTAGCTTATAGTTGAAAATGCTGTTACAACAGCTACACAAAAATAAATGTCGTGATCTGGGGATGCGACCAATGCCTTCCTACGTACTTTCTCGCGCTGAATCCAAATCCGAACTCAGAATTTTATCTACACGTCAGCATTTCGCCCTAATTTCAAAAACTTGAAAAAATAGGTATTTCCAGTTCTGGGGATGAGGCATATTAATTCTGATGTTTTTTGATGCACTGAATTCGAATTAGCTGCCAGAATTGATCCCTGATGTTGTCCTTTAACACTAATCTCTATAAAAAACTCAATAAATTGATATAAAATTGTGATGTACTGTCTTGAAGGCTGATTTTTTTTACGGCTTGTATCAGCGGAGTCTCATTCTCACAATTGACGGGACCTTACTTCAACTAACTTAACCTAACATAGACTACATCGCTATAGCTTTCCACTATATCGAGTTCTTTTCTCATCAAAGGAACGATGCAAAGGGTTTCGCCATCGTTTCTTCCCCTTCACAACAGTTTCTCTTTTCAGCATCCAGTAAAATGAGCCATCATGACTTCATCCCATCTACCCTGATACCGTTGTTTCATGACTTTTATATCTTCGTTACAGGCACAAGCAAAAAATGCTAAAAAGTTTGTGAAGGGGAAGAAACGAAGACGAAACCCTTTGCATCGATTCTTTGAAGAGAAAAGTACTCGATATAGTGGAAAGCAATCAAACTGAAGATGTTTAGTCCATTTCTTCGACATGCCGTCAACCAGATTAGGTCAGATTAGGCCATATTGGGTAAGATTAGATTAAATTAGGTGAGTCTAGGTTGAAGTAAGTCGAAGTAAGGTCCGCTGATACTGGCCTTAAAAAAAATCAGCCTTAGAGGCAGTATTTCAAGGTAGGTATAGATTGGTCCATAGTTCCAGCTGGCCACAATTTCAATTGGCCACAAAATCACTAAAAGTTACCATAATTTACTAAATTTTAAAAACACTGTTAAAGTAAAGACTAGAAGGGAGTTAGATTGGCGAAAATGGCAGCGTTTTAATTGATTAGATTCGTTAAGATTTTTTGTAATGCGCATTGCCATCTAATATCCACCTACACCAGAGTTTTTGAATTTAGTGATTTTGTGGCCAATTTAGATTATGGCCAAGTGAAACTATGAACCAATCTATACCTACCGTATATCACAATTTTATATCAATTTTTTTAGTTTTTTTTAGAGATTAGTGTTAAAGGGCAACATCAGGGATCATCTCCAACAGCTAATTCGAATTCTGTGCATCGAAAAACATCAGAATTAATATGTCTCATCCCCAGAACTGGAAATACCTATTTTTCAAGTTTTTTGAGGTTAGGGCGAAACACTGACGTGTATGGCAACTTCTGACTTCAGATTCGGATTCAGCGCGTCAAAATACATAGGAAGATATAGGTCGCATCCCCAGATCACGACACTTTTTTTTGTGTGGCTGTGTAATTAATTGTAACGCTGTACCTTCGACTTTATCCAAAATCACTAACGTTTTCTTTGAATTACATGATTTAGGATATTTACTAGTCGAAGTTCAACCTCAAGGTATAAAATACGACATTTCAATTCATTATCTTCTTACTTCAACTCCCCATTGTACTCAGATAATGTATTAAAATTCATTTGTACTGATTTATCCTGAGATAAATGGACTACTTCGATTATTGAATTCTGTAAGTTTGTTTAAACCAAATTATTCAAAGTTTAATTATACAATTTTTTGAACATATAATATCCAATTTTTAATTAAGGTGAAATGAACGTAGGAAGGTTGTCAATATCCGGACATTGAATAAAAAATATATTATTATAAAGGAAAATACAGGTAAATGAATCAATAAATAAGTGAACATTCAAAATCAGTTTAAGTATTTTCTATTGAATGTCCATTTTTCCAATTCCGTCCTTACCTTTCGCAATTGTTCTGCTTTGTTTTCTTTAGCAGATTCTAGGATGCAAGTGGACATTGGTGGTGGTAATACTTTTAATGAGTTGTCTTGAATTTTTTTTTTGAGAAGTATTCTCGTCTTTTCGACAGATCCTGATATGTTTGGTGGTGATTTCTTGTCATCTAGAGTAGTAAAGAAATTTGTAAATTGGAGGGTTAGGAACTTATAGAGGGTTTCAGCTTCATTTTTAATAACTCCATAGAAGAGGCTATTGAGGGTACAAGATACATGTTCTAACTTAAGAATTCGATTTCATCATTTAACTCTACAAATATTATAATTATTTCCTTTTCTAACTTCTTTATTTTACGCAAACAAATATTGTAATTAAACATTTTTTGGTTCTATAACATACTTTTATTTCGTAAAAAAGTTAAACTACAGATCGAAAAGTTACATTATGCTTTTACTTGTTGAGTGAAATGTGGAATTTGAATTTTCAGGATAGAAATTGAAACCAACACTCTGAAAAATGCACATATCGTTCATAAAGTAAAACTAACTGGTTAAGAAAATTAACTCCTAATAACTTGAACATGAAACTTTTCAGCTCTTTAAATTTTTTTCTGAAATACGGCACGAGTAAAAGTTTTATTGCGTAAAAAAGTGGATTAAATGAAGTCAAGAATACCGTAAATTCTTAATATTTAAAGCTTAAGAGCATTGCATAAATGAACTTTGTAATTTGTGTGGCATTTCTTATGTATCGAGGTATCTGATTGGTGTAGACAATATGGCTGTACGGGAGACAGGGTTGTGCAGTGACGCGTCACTCGAGGTTTTCTACGTATAATACATTTTTACGTAATATACGTCGAAACCAGAAAAAAACCGTAGAAAACTGCTAAGAGACGTTTTCAAGATGGCCGACCATATTAAAAAAGTACATATAATCATATAAATAATATAAATAAAGGCCAGCAGAGCTCGAAAATATTATAATTCCTTGCAAAAAAAGTACACAACTGCAAATTGCAAAAATTTCAAAATGATGTTAAACCAACATAAATTCAAGATAGCAAGTATCCCATTCAAATAAATAAATTTTAAGCGTATTAAAATAAAAGTTAATAACAAGGATCAGTTTGCTTCCGAATGTTTATTTTGTAATAGTTTATTACGCAACATTGGATACAAACGTCTTTTGGGTCACAGGTATCCTATTATAAAAAGAACATGCATTTCAGCTAACTTCATAGCGTTACCTTAATTTCTGACGTAGCGTAACTTCTGCTTACGCATGAAGTGAGCAGTAAGCCTATAATGACGTAAAATATTTTAAATATGAAAAACGCGCACTCAAGCGTGCGATCGGTCTCGTGTTAGTAAAGATTAAATATTACATTTTTTTGTATAAAGTGAATGTAATATAATTTTTGCGAGTTAAACTCCAGAACTCGAGACTCAGAAAAGTTTTATTTAAAATTTTAAAAATATTTTGAATTCTTAAATTGCAAATTCTAATATAATTAATAATATTGATTTTATTGATGTCATAGGTGAATTACTAACTTCTGTTTATAATATCTATTTCTACACGAATGTGTGCAAAGGTTACATCACTCGCGATGAAAAAGCGAAAAATATTGCTGAAAATGAAAGTCGACCAGTAGAAGGCACTTTTAGTTCTATCTCTAATAAGAAAACTAATGAGAAAAGCCAAGTAAGAAATTTTTAGATTTCTTATTCTCATATTAACAAAGATATTAATATTTTTCTACTGTAATAAGTTAATAAGTTAGTTTTCCTTCGAAGTTTTAAAGATAAAATAATTAAAATATGAAAATAAAATAAAGAGGCGCTTTTCAAACGCATCAAAATATGATAAGCGAGATACTTGAGATACATTTTTTATATTTTTAAATGAAAATTTTCGAAAATTAAAACAAGAAAATTTAAAAACTCATTTTAATCTTTGATCCTTTTTAGATACATTCCCAGATGCAAATAACAAACTCTGAACCCAACCAGAACCACTTTCTACCATCGCAGATTAAGAAAAAAGACATCACCCAGATCAGATAGAAAAAAGCCAACTGCAGGAATGTGCTCCAGAACCGCCAAGTTTCGGAACAACGAAAAGCTTACCCGAGCTCGATGAAGCTTTAGGAATTTTTTTTTAGTTGCGGTTTTCCATTCTCTATTGTCGAATACACAATTTGCCTTTCGGCCTACCTCCTCGATACATTCTTTTACTATTAACTTTAAATTAAAAGTAAACCGATCAAAATTGATGACTAGACTAGACAATTTAACGTCAACAAAACAAAAAGAATAGGTAATGTTTGTTATATTTTGATATTGACGCATTTACACTGAATATTTCCATTCGGACGTACACTCGAGTCTCTCAAATTTTAACTTCCCAAATCTCAAGTTCTCCCAAAAGTCAAGTTATCTTTCTCCCAAATGTCAAGTTCGGATTTTTCAAATGTTTCTCAAATTTCACTTAATGACTACTGCGCACGCTTTGCGTTCGGCATCTGATTGGTTACATGTGCAATTGATGTGACGCATGCGCAATTGATGTAACTATAGAGAATCAAGAATAAATTTTACGGCGGGAATAGAGAAAATTATATAACTCCCTACTAAGCTACCATTAGGAACACTATCTTTTCAAGAATTTCGGAGTTTCAAGTGGAAGGTTTGCAGCGATTAGCACCACTTTTGTAATAATGGTTTCCGATTTCCGAATCTCGAGCGCAAACTGGGGTCTTAACACCGTTAGGGTTCCGGAACACCAAGGTTTAAAAGCGGAGATTCAAAAATCGGAACACAATATTTTATTAAAGGCTTACTAATTTTGGGAACACTCTGTTTATGGGGATTAAGGATTATTAAGTGGAAAGTTCACAGCGACTAGCAACATCATTGTAATGAGGGTTTCCGATTTCCGAATTTCGAGCTCAAACTGTGGTCTTAACACCTTTAGGGTTCCAGAACACCAAGGTTTAAAAACGGAGATTCAAAATCGGAACACAATATTTTATTGCAGGGTTAATTTTTGAACAATTACTTAGGATAGGGATTAATGGGAATAGAGGACAAGACTTGGGCGTTAGCGTCAGATACACAGGGTCCGAAAACCTGGTATCTTGTGTTAACCGCTCAAGTAGAGACCTAATTAAAAAGTCCCTTAATTACGTACAACTGTACAGTGTTCTTCATATATGCCTATATATATATTCATATATCACTAGAATTTTACATTGAATGCGTGCATAAATCTAGTGAAAAATGTTGAGGTATACATGACGAATACTGTACAATATGTATAAAAACTGTGAAACAATTATCTTTATTTCTAACTAACTGTAAAATCGCATTTTTCTATACATGGGTAATTCTTTTTTTATTTTATAAAGGGAGGTTAGATTAACTACATTTTTATATCCACTGATGCACATACTTACTTTAAGCAAAGCGAGAAAAACGCTTATCAATAATTAACGTCAGGTCGGAAAATCAAGTTGGAAAATCCACAAATGCACTGTGAAAAACTGTATAAAAGTATTAAACGTCGCGGCTGCTACGCGAATTTTTCTGATTTTTGAAACTTCTGGCTGCTTTTGACGAAAAAGGCGGTGTCTTTCCGAATGGTACCAAAGGGTACCGAGTATTTTCATAATTTGCTCATAAAATTCATAATTTTACGTAAAATTTGTAAATTTACGAAAATTGTGTCGTAATTCTGAATTCGTAACAAACATTTGGAAATCTCCGTTACTTTTGTGTCTGAAATGTTTCGTAAATTTCCGAAAATTTTTAACAGTGTTCATAGAGATGAAGATTCTCCAAAATGCAAACAGCGTTTCGTCATATTGCAAAAATTCACACTTATCTTCTTTTGTAGCGAACCCTTTTGCTTTAACATAAGTAGTAAATCTACCATCTTGAATGCTAACGTAGCTTCAGTTAAAAAGCCGACTAATTCCGAAATTGAAGCTGTAGTCAAAGAGCCAGTAGAAATGGACTGGTCAATCACGCTCGAGGACAGGGAAAAAATTAGTGGAAGCTCACAATCAGATGACAGCGAAGAAAATTAACATTTACCTCATAATATTAAGCACAAGACCCCAGAAGCGTTCAACCAACACGAGTTGAATGATCTCATAAGAGATTTAGGATTGCCCAAAGATGGAGCTGAGTATTTAGCCGCAGAATTAAAAAAAAAACTTGTTTTCAGCCGGGACTAAAGTTTGTGCTTACTGGAATAGGGAAGAGAAGTTTTGGGAATTCTTTCACAAAGATGAAGAAAATTCGCTAACATTTTGTACAAATGTGAAAGGGTTGATGAATGAATTGAAACCTATTATTTATAAGGCTGAAGAGTGGAGACTGTTCATCGACTCTTCCAAACGGAGCCTGAACTCTGTCCTTCTGCAAAATGGAAACTCTTTTGCACCTATTCCGATAGCTCATTCAACAACGTTAAAGGAAATGTACGAGAATTTGGCAATAGTCTTGGAAAAAATTAATTACACAGAACACCAATGGAAAGTCTGTGGCGATCTTAAAATTGCAACTCTGATTCTGGGACAACAATCAAGCTTTACAAAAAATACCGGTTTCTTATGTCTCTGGGATAGTAGAGACAGAAAGAATTACTATGTACGAAAAGAGTGGCCAAGAAGAACAGAATTCCATCCAGGGGCCAAAAACATAATCCGCGAACCTTTAGTAGATCCATCAAATATTTTGCTTCCACCCATTCATATCAAACTTGGTCTCATGAAGCAGTGCGTCAAAGCTCTGGATAAGGATGGTGAATGTTTTGGATACTTAGGGCAGGAGTTTCCGGACATAAGTGATGCCAAACTAAAAAAAGGTATCTTTGATGGTCCGAAAATTCGCACTTTGTTCAAAGATGACAAATTTGTCACAAAAATTAATCGTGACGAAATCGATGCATGGACCAGTTTCCAAAAAGTCTCAGAGAATATCTTAGGAAATCAGAAAAGTGATGATTTCCAAAATTTAGTTAAAGATTTATTGGAAAACTTCAAGAAGTTGGGTTGTTTGATGAATTTGAAATTACATTTTCTACACTCTCATCTCGATTACTTCCTAGCAAAAATCGGAGACTACAGTGAAGAACAGGGTGAACGTTTTCATCAAGATATTAAGGAAATGGAATTTCGGTATCAAAGAAAGTGGGATGTAAACATGAAGGACGATTTTTGTTGGATGCTCAATAGGGACACCGAGATGAAGACGCAAAAGAGAAAGAAAAATTCGTTACATAGATCTTTTGAGGACAAAATGGTTCGCTACAAAAGAAGAAAAGTGTGAATTTTTGTAATAACACGAAACGCTGTTTGCATATTGGAGTACCTTCATCTATATTAAGGAAATGCATGGCTGATTCGATATATGTGCCTGGACAGAAGTTTCACAAACTATGCACATATCATTTGTGATCGGGGTGACAAGTTTGGGGCAATTCTGAGACCGTATTCAGATATAGCGACCCTCAAAATCATAGAAATACTAGTCATCGCCTCTCAAACGACTTGATTGACCTCAACTAGACATTCAAATCTCGTCGACGCTGATGTGCTACGGTCTAATGGACCTCGAATTTGGACTCAACGACCTTCAGAACGTATGAAAACTGTAGTTAAGTTCCACGAAGACACATTTTCGTATTTTTGCAATTCTCATTCAAACTATCAAGTAACTAACTTAAATTGACCTAGAAATGACCTTTACGATCATCATAAAAATAAAAATGAAATACCATATCTAGACGTAAAATTTCCCGCTCTTTCAGAATTTGCAGTCAAAAATTCACTTTTGTCATATTTTGAAAATTTGACCTTGAATTGATCTTGATGCAGACATGATGGAATCAAACAGATTCCAGATTCGGATACAGCGTCCGTTAAAACCATAGAAATGATAGTCACCTTCTATCAATCGATTTCTTTGCCGATTTGACCTTCAAATGCCCTTAAATTTGACGTGATGGAGCAAAACGGACTCCGAATTCGGATTCAGCGCGTCAAAATACATACGAATGTATAGGTCCGGTTTTTGGTCATTACCACATTTTTTGTGTGCCTGTGTAATTATACTTGATAATTTTAATAGTTATATAATAATGAAACTTTGAGCTCGTATAACTCTTAAGCCAATAGATTTAACGAAAAATCATAAGAGACGTTTTTTGTAGAACGTCAAATTTTCAATAAAATATTAAGCGAATTATTGCTTTTGATTCATTTGTCGCTGAGTTATAAAATTCTAAATAACAAATGGAATTTTTACCATGTTATTTCCATAAGAAACTTAAGTTGGAGTGCGGACTATCTTAAAGTTAATATTAAGAGCTCAAACTTTCAGAAAATTTTTTTTTTATCTATTTGGAAGCATTTGAGCCCCTGGGAGCAATGATATTCGAAAATATCCCTATTAAGGACCACTTTAATACACACACATACATACATCCGGACAATTTTTCAGCACATCATATTAGATATATTCCAATTACAATATGTTCAAAAAAACTTTATTTTAGAAAGTGGATTTTTGTCACCATTACAAAGCTTCCTTACGTGATGCCTCTAGCGGAGATTATTGGCACTTCGGCACGTATAACTTCAAAACTGAAAATTTGCATCTTTTGGACATTTGTTGAAGAAAAAACATATGCACCACGGGAAGGAGGCATTTCTGTTTTGCGCGACGTTTTTCCTTCGGTCTCGGGGCGTCATCGGCGCCCTCAACCTACGACTCTTATTGAAAACATTGCGCTCGACAAGAAACGCCTTTTCCATCCCTTGGTGCATAATATACTATTAATTAATCCTTAACACTTCTCATAACTCGAAGAACTGACTGCTTTTACATAAAAGTTTAATATATTTAAATTACTTTCATTAATTGCAGTTGCTTCTCCGCCAGACAGAAAGGTCACAAAGGATGACGTTGAAGTTCCTCCAGGCTCGCCTACCAATTCAGTAAAAGCGAGTGCAAAGGCGAGCACTAGCGCGACTAGTGGTTCACCTACAGTGCGAAGCCAAGTCCCTTCGTCCCCAGGAAGAAATGGTCAGTTGTCAAGTAAGTTATTTTTTTACAAATTACACCTTATTGCTTATATTTTTTGTTACGGTTAGTTTTCCATTTAATAAAAAATTACCGGAAATTTAAATTAAAATCATAAGAAAATTCTTCAATGAAAAATTCAAAAATTTTTGTACTAATATAGAGATTCAAATGAAAACACAGTTGAAAACTGAGAATAGGAAAAAGCCGCTTAACGATTGGATAATTAAATTAGTTACAGCTTTTTATACTCACTCAAGTTCTAGTAAACAAATATTAAATTTACTTGAAGATTGTCTATACAGAGTGATAGAATTAAATCTAATTATCACCTTAATAAACTAATTTTTATCATCAGTTTAGTATTTATATTTAAAGGAAAAATTTCAGGAACTTCATTCAGTTCATAAATTAGAAATTGTTGCAGAAAGTTCGCCAACCTCACCAAGTTTATAAATACCTTGAATATTTTACTATAGAATTATGGATAGGTGTCCTTATAAAGGAAAATTGTGTATTACAAGTATTCCTAAAGTGCTCCACTTTCAAACTGAAAATTCTGGATTTATCAAAAGAATTTTAGTTTTGATATTCTACTTTATTAAAAACTAACGATATTATAATATGCATGTGATTGCGTGCAGGAAACATTTGATGTACAATTAATAGAAATACAAAAAAGGTACAAATTACATTTCTTCAATTTGAAAATCAATAATTTTAGGCTCTTTGGATAATTTTTCTTCAATATAAACGCAAGTGCATTTTATAACGGCAAATGTGAAAAAATATTCAAGAATTTTAAGTTCTTTAACGAGATTTAATGGGATTGTTCCAAACGTATTGGAATTTTACAATTTTAATGTATTTCATGCGCAAGTTGTAAAATTTGGGTTCATAAAGCTTGTGCAAACATACCGGAGCTCTCAAATCAATACATTTGTGATTAATGCCTTATTTAATTGATGATACTTTTATTCGTCGGTACTGCTGTAGTTGGAGACTAATTTTTTTTAGATTGATTTTTCTTTATTTTAAAATTTCATGAACCCTTACTTGCCACTTCGGGGTGGATTACACCCCAAGCTCTTTTTTTCTTAATTTTAAGTATCTTATAGGCTAATACCTAGAATCGTGATGCATTGGACGTTTCGAGGGAAGCAAGTAATATATGCAACGTTTAACAAAAACAAAGAAAATAATTTATTCAGTAAAAGAATCAAGTACTCTACTGTGAGATTCTGCTGTCGTACGTATGCGGAAAGACTCGATATAATTCAAATTAAAGTTCTTCGCATACGGATCAACCACAGCTTACTGTGGAATGTAATCTGAGCTTACATTCCACAATGTTTGGTGTAGAAACCTTTATTTTTAACAGAAAAAACCTTTGCGCAGATAACTATAGATTGTTTCCCATTACGTGAGAGATCCGCAACTCTACTTGAAGTTTACAACTCGATACGTAAAAGCATACGAATTTGAGTTAAGAACTACGATTGGTCTAACCCCAGTAACTTGGCGTTTAAATGTCGCAACATATTCGCGTACTTTCAGGATAAAAAAGCGATATTCGAATGGAAATGTGGCGCGGCGATTCAATTACGCTAAACCCGTAATTGTGCGTCAAAAAACCCCAATTAGTCCCCGCAGCCTGGTACAGCGTACACACACTGAAAAAATTTCGGCACACCTTTTGTACCTAAGAGACAACACTAGTGCCAAAAACCGAGGCAAATGTTGTACCACGCGAAGGGGCATATTATGTCCCTTCTTGGGATAACAGACGCACTTTTACCGTACGTATGCTGCGCCAGTTCCGGCACACGGTCTAAAAGTACATCATTTGCCCCGACTTAGGTACATCTGTAAGCCCGAAATGGTGCACCGGTGCTCCAAATCTTAGGTGCAAACGGCGTACTCTAGGTGGTGCAAACGTTGTGTCAGAATTTTTTTAGTGTAGAGACTTAGAAAAATAACGCGAATAAGGAGCGAGCGAAACCCAGAGAAAAAAGGATTCGCAGCCTGGACCAGCGAAAAAAAACCTTAATAAAAAGTGCCTTTAACAGAGTTTAGGGTACGTAACAATAAAAAAAGGGAAACTTCTGTCTGGAACAGCGTACAAAGCTCCTAAGTCATACTACCAGAGAGTACAGCGATGATCAGCACCACGAAGAAATCTCGGAGATCCGGAAAAGTCTCGTATCGCAGTGAAGAGAAGAAAAAGCCAGCCGTTAACTGCACAGCATTTCTGTGTGCAATGACTATGTTGAGGTTCATTAGTTGATGTTTATTAGTTCTTCTTCAGAATAATGTATAATATTCTTTCTTTTCCATTAATAAAAATAATTTTTAGGCAAAAATGTATTTGAGTGACAATTGTGATTGATTATAGTGAACTCGTATTCCATGATGTTACCGACTGATTTCCATCCATCTGTCAACGAAATTCTGCCTTCACCTTGTACTGTCACTCTCTTTCTGGAAGTTTTGGTGGCAAGAAGCCTATTTGCGTCGCTCGAGAATTTGAGTTACGTCATTACGTAACTACGTAACTGCCATGTTGCGTGATCCCGTTATGTAATTCATTCAGTTTTCCGATTATGTAACTTATTTTGAAACCCGAATATATTCTCTTTTACCAAATACATCAAATTTTTTCTCAAGTTGAATCTGGTTTCTCGATTCTTTCCGCTGTGCTCTTTAAGATCCATGATCTTGAGACGTGAGCTCGTTGTTCTTTTTATAGCTAATTTTCAGGTAATTGAGTAAATACGGAATTCATCATTATTCGTTTGAAAAACGCGAACTGGCGCATTAAAAATTTGAATAATTTTAAAAGTTGTCAAGACGTTTCGTAGTCACAATACATATAAGCTTGGACAAAGATTGGAAATAAAAATCAATTAATAAGATATGCAGTGTCAAATTTTGATGAAAATTGTATATATCGTCATTTTTATTTTTGTTTTTGCACACCTTACTAATTGATTTATAATATTTATAAACTTTGTCTTTGAACCAAGTTTGGAGTAATTTCGTTATTAGGAAAATATAAAATGTAAACTTTTAAGAAATTCTGATGACTGCTATATGGAATTGTTTTAAGGGCGATGGAATCTGATAGTAAAAATTGTCAAAAAACTTTCAAAAACTCTCAAAATCAGTGAAAAGAAACAAATCTATCAGGTGGATTTGAAATTTTCGAGCCAAAGGCAAAAGAGGGAAAATGTAGAGGTTTTTGATATAAAAAAATAGAGAGAATAAATTAATAAGGGGCGCTTGATCATCAGTTTTTCGAAAACTCACTTTTATAGTCCTAAAATAGCGTGTAATTATTTCTTGTCAGAAACGGCGGACATTTTGAATTCCATGATGGAAGAAACTAAATATTGACAGCTGCGACAGTGCTCTCAAATGGGGCACCTTGCGTGCGCACCACGTGTTGGCTTCCTGCTAGAGAAATTCTTCCATTAGTCAATTTAATTCGATTTTGAATCGCGCGCCAAATTACAGTCAATTGCAGAATATCTCAAGCAGGAATCAATATTTAGTTTCTTCCATCATGGAAGTCAAAATTTCCGCCACTTCTGACAGGAAATAATTACACGCTATTTTGGGACTATAAAAGTGAGTGTTCGAAAAGCTGATGATCAAGCGCCCCTTATTCATTTCTTCTCTCTATTTTTTTATATCAAAAACCTCTACATTTTCCCTCTTTTGCCTTTGGCTCGAAAATTTCAAATCCACCTGAAAAGTTGACAGAATTAGACAGGCGTGCAACAAGCGTCTCAAAACAGTGGGTGTCGGGAGCCACCCTACATATTAAAAATCAATAAAAAGAACAGAAAAACCCCTCAAAAAGTGCGTTTATTGTAGAATTGTACTAACCTTCTAATAATTTCGACATCCATGCATATTGCAAGTAGGTATACTTGAATTACTGTCTGGGTGTCCTAACCCCGTTATTGTTGCGCCCCTGGGATCTGAGTTTTTCTACATGAGAAATTTTCAAATTCCATCAGCCTTAAATATTAAAATTTTGTCTTTATTCAATTTTTTAGCGTGCCAAAAGTTACTTCTTCCTAGATGGACGTTAACTTTCAGTTATATTTGGCTTATTTATCTCACTTTCAAGTTTTTACTATTTTTCCTATATAAATTTCAAATCGTATGTAGTGGCTCTAAATATTATCCGATTGAACTAAAACATGGCGGACTTTTTATTAATGTAGCCACAAGATATTATTGAGGTGGAAATGTCCATAAGTAAAAATACTCATGTCAGAAGGAAAAACCAAAAAATAATTTCTAGCATACATAATATGAAATTTGAAAGAACTTTGCGTATATTTATATGTCTTAATAGGACAACGACAATGCATCGGTAGATAAGAGTTTTGGAAGTAAATACTCGATGGCTTGCTGCCAAATTGTGTCTCTATTTGTCGAAAAATAGGAAAGTGAGATAAGTCGTTCTGTTCTAGCGCAATGCGGGTGCCCTTTTAAATTGAGAGGGACATGCGCAGTGAAAGAATAAATTTACAGTTATTGTGGACATAGAATAGCAAAGGCCAATTTAATACAAGTCAGTTGATAACTTACCGTCTTTTCGAGAAATTCTTCCTATTAATTGAATTGACCGTCTATCAATGCAAAAATGAACTTTGTACATTTAATATTTGGTTTAAAAAAAGATGCAAGTGAGTTATGAAATTAATTTTCTCATAAAAACTTACATTTTATAGTATAATTTTTTGCAGTGTTACAATTTTTTTCAGTATATTTCACAACGTTATTTAAAAATAATATTATAACTTTCATAATTAAAAGTAGTGTTTACGCGTAAGGTAAAATCATCTGATCTTAACGGTTTAGATGACTCAGTTCTGATTAAAATGATTAACTGATTTACAATTAGTATAAATGATATTAAATAAAACACCACACATTTTTTGAAAGGATTTTTATGCTTGAAGGCATAAAAACCCTTTCTTATTGCACATTGAGGAATCAACTCCAAGAGAGTTTTTCTTGCTTTCCTCTTTGGAGGAAAGCAAGGATACAGAAATTATTGATTGAAATCTAAGTTACGTTGGCGTTGGCATCACCCGCGAACCGGATCCGTATTTAAATGAATGAGGAGAATTATACTCCGTTCCCAATGAACAAGGAGGTTAATCTCCGTTTTAAAAATGAATGAGGAGATTAAACTGCATTCCAAAAATGAATGAGGAAGTTAACTTCGTTTATAATGAGCCGGTTTACACAGTCGAGTTTAGGCGCGTGTAAGTATAGTTACGCACGCGTAGAACTTATAAAATTAATTTCTTTTCATTTTTTAGATTTAACCTCTTGCGTTATATTTTTCTTTTTTGCTTGAATGACAACCCTTTTTTTTTGCTCTCTTCGAGGCGCAAGATTCGCTCCTCCCAACAGTTCTACCCGCGTGTAACTATACTTACACTCGACAGTGTAAACCGACTGAATGAAGGAGGAGGTTAACTCCGTTCCACCGACACGCGAGAGCTGTACACGGGTCGATGTGTCTTGAAATACTGCACGAGATACCCACGTGAGTAAGTTAGTCTACTGGACAGGAGTGACACCAATGCCAATGCTAGAGTCCCGGACTCTCTCTATCACACTCATTTGAGTCTTAAATAAAATTAAATATTCGCGCCAAAAGTAAAATCACGAATTAAATAAAATGTAAATTAGTTAGATATCGTAATCACCCGAAACTATATCAATTATAGAAAGTTCGATCGGTTGTTACGCGTCGTAACATTCTCCTGGCATAAACTGCGAATAAAAATAAAATAAATGATAATGAAGCAGTTTAACATGACATAAAATCGAAAACTAATTTTTCTAAAACAAGATAACATCTGTTGATTAAACGATGGAAAATGTAAGAAAAAGTAAAAGCTATTTACAAAGCTATGATGAGATCAATTTGATCAAACAAACGAAGGAACGACGAAAAACGTATGTACAGAAGATATATATAAGTGAAGGTTTTGCTCTAAGCAAATTCTTTGGTTAATTCGTTTTTTGATTCCGTCGGAAGGAGACAAAGTTTGGTTATATTTCGTTTGTGAACGCCGGTCGCAGTTTTGATAGAAGCCACCCTCACTAGATTATCACTTCCAGAAAACATCTCAACGACGACACCCAGAGGCCAGCGAGCGCATCCCAAGTTGTCTTCTATTAGAATGACAACTGATCCGACCTTTAAATTATCGGTGAAACTCTTCCATTTTTGAAGAATTTGTAGTTGATTCAAGTATTTCTTGTGCTAGGTCTTCCAAAAGTCCTGGCGCGCTTTGGTGATAAAGTTGTACGTTGACAGTCTGTTGTCAGGCACTGAAACCAAACATTTTTCAGGTAAACAATTGAAAGGTCTTCCTATCAATAAGTGAGCTGGTGTTATAACTAGAGGATCATTGGGGTCGGTAGAAAGAGTATATAAAGGTCGGGAATTAAAAATAGCTTCTATCTCAATCAATAATGTGTTGATCTGCTCATAAGTGAGCTTTTGATCCTTTAAAACGCGTTTCAAGTGATGCTTGAAATTCTTTACTGCCACCTTCCAAAGACCTCCAAAATGTGGTGACAAAGGTGGGTTAAAATGCCATTCAATCCTCTTTGAGGTCGCGAGAAAGCCTATTGCTTTTTTGAATTCAATGTTTCATGGAGATCGTAGATTTCATGTAGTTCTTTATTTAAGCCTATGAAATTTGTACCGTTATCTGAGTACATATGTTCTGGAATACCTCTTCGACTAATGAATCTGCGAAAGGCAGCTAAAAACCCTTAGTCGAGAGATCAGTCGCGATTTGAATGTATACCGCCTTAGAGACCATACAGATAAAAACGCATCCGTAGGTTTTTATGAAACTCCGATTGCGATCCTTTTTTTCTTTAATTAAAATAGGCCTGAAAAAATCTACTCTGGTACTGAAAGCAGGGGCCTCTGTCACCCTAACTTCTGGCAAAACTGCCATTTGTGTTTGCAATAATTTTGATTCTTGTCTGATACATTCGACGCAATTATGAATGATTTTTCTAACTTGGTTTTATCCGTTCAGAATCCAGAATTTTTCCCGTAATGCGTAATGGGTTGAATTAATTCCCGCGTGTTTGTTGTCTTCATGACATTCCCAGATGATTAAATTTGTAATGGGGTGCTTCGCAGGTAATAAGAGAGGGTGTTTTTGATTATAGATCAATTGAGATTTCTTTAAACGACCTCCTACACAAATCAACTCGTGTTCGTCTAAGGAATGATTTACGTCATTAAACCTTGTAGGTTTTTGATACGAGACGGTAATTTCCTCGGAGTCCGCTGCTCGAGCGGTTGAAAGAAGCTTGATTTCCTCCGAGAACCTTTCCCTCTGCATCATCGCTATCAAACGATGTTCCGCGTTAATCAGTTCTTGACAAGAAAGGGGTCGATTTCTGTTAGTTTTTAAGTTTTTACAGCGCATAAAGTAAGTTTAAAGAAGGGCAAATGCCCTCTTTTAAACCTGGTAGTCTTTCTGAGGAAGTTTCGACAAATCGGCCATTCAGCCTCCGATTTTACTAACCAACTTGGACCCGTAAGCCAAAGTTTATTATTAAGGAATTCATTATGCAGTGATCCTCTGGACAGCGCATCCGCGGGATTTTCTTCGGATCTAACGTGTTTCCACCAGACTTCGTCTCCGAGTGATTGGATGTCCGAAACTCTGTTAGATTCGAAGGGTCGAAGCAAATGAGGGGCTTTCTGTAACCAACAGAGGACGATGGTCGAGTCTGACCAGAGTGTAACCTTCTTTATCGGGATGTCTAATTGAGTTTTAACTTCCGTATAAAGTTTTTTTTTAGAATCGATGCTGCACAAAGTTCTAATCTGGGGATTGTGACACCGTTGAGTGAGCCACTCGAGACTTGCCACAAATCAAGTTTACTGAAATCCTACCCTGATTATCGATCGATCTTATATAGAGATTGGCTCCGTAACCATGAAGACACGCGTCGCAAAAGCCGTGGATTTCTACTTCAATGGGGTTTTCAACTAGGAAATTTCGAGCTACTGAAAATTCTTTTAATTCTGGAAGCTATTCGATAAACAACTTCCATTTAAAATGAATCTCATGCGGAAGAGATTCGTCCCATTTGATTTGGACCTTCCAGCAATCTTGAATTAGTACTTTGGTAAAAAGACCCACTGGACCTAACAATCCCAATGCTCTAAGCGTCTACCTCGCGTACCAAGTACTTTAAGACATCGCCATGCGAATCCCAGATAACTCCGAGTGTCTTCTGTACTGGTTTTTCTTTTACAACACAATCTAAATTTATGATTCTTTTGTCAATGTCGTTCAAAATTGATGGATGATTCGAAGCCCATTGCCTTATCTTGAACCCGCTACGCGCCAATATCTAATTCAATTCGTTTCTAATGCTCCGAATTTTACCTTTATGGTACCAAAAAATTTTTTGAAACTTTCTGTCTTCGGGATGAACCAAAATCTGCCTATACATCTTTTCGATATCAGCTGTGATCACGAAAATATGTCTTCTAAACCGGAGGACTTGTTCAAAAATAGTATTTTGGATAGTGGGCCCGACAAGAAGTACTTGATTCAACGAAAGACCTGTGGATGTCTTAGCCGAAGCATCGAACACAACACGAACTTTGGTGGTTTCGCTTGAAGTTTTTATTACCGCGTGATGAGGGAGATAGCACCTGTCTTGTGTATCGTCACAAAGGGTCATGTGTCCTAGCGTGATATATTTGTCAAGTACTTTGTGATATTCAGTTTTAAGATGGAGATTGATTCAAATTTCTTTTCGAGTGAATAGAAACGTCTTAATGCTTGAAGTCGGGATTCGCTGAGCTGATATTTACTATCTCTGAAAGGGAGCCTGACGATATATCGTCCCGTTTCGTCTCGAGTAGTATTGTCGACGTAATGTTGTTCGCTAGAAATTTCATTGCGTGATTTGACTGGTTCGTGGTCGAAACATTCTATCATCCAAAAACGTACGATAAGTTTATCAAGTTTGATTAAGTTACATGATCCCTATTTTGGAAGATTTAAAAGATCGGAACCTCCTGCAACTATCCGCCCTAGAACGGTTTTTTGAAGGACAATTTCTCAATTTAGACTACTTAGCTTTATTTGACCGATCGAAAGCATAGACAAGGTCGTTACAGCCGCTAACAAAATGTCTACTGATTTAGGTAAATGAAATTGTGGGTCAAATAATTGTATGTTGTTTGGAATGTCAAATGAAGCTCTAGAAAAAGCTTCGCTAGGGACAAAGTCGGCAATTTGAGGCACTATCAAAAAGTTAAGTTCTCGTTTGAAGTTAGTATACAGCGATTGAAAAGTTGTTTTTACATAATCGTTCGATATTGTGTTTAAACCGTTCAAAGCACCGATGCTGATAGAACAAGTCTTTTTCATGAGATTGAGTGAATTACCGAGTTTCTGAGTAATTAAATTTACTGTGAAGCAAGAATCAAGTAATGCCCTAGCTGTGAAAACATTTCCGCGATTATTTTGTATTTTTGGATTGCTGTAGTCATGAGTTGTGTGTTGATGGGGAATGTCCCTGAAGCTAATGTATGATTGACTAGTCACGTTTTTGATTGGGACGGTTCCTATACCTTTTAAGGTTTTTTTGTTCTCTGAGACGGTTTTTCGAAATGAATCTACGTGTTGTGGTCTTTGACACATTTTTTGCAGAGATTTCAGAGAACATGAATTCTGACATTTAGCATTGGTAGACACGCTTGCTGACATCACGAGTGATCGTCCTTCCACTCTTTTTACTTTAGAAAAATACTGGTTGTTATTTTCCCCCACTCGCTTCACCGCGGCATCATGACCACCCTATCCAATGCGCGAATTCGAAAGATGTTAGATTGAATGAATGTAAACAACTCGTCGAGGGTTGGAGCTTCATTTCCATCAAAACAAATGTTCACTGAAGGTGTTGAGATCTACCTTAATTTCTTTAAGCATGCTAATGTGTTGTTTTGTGTCATCAATTAAGAGAGATAAATCATCAGGGTTGGCTTTAGTTATAACCGGCAGTTCCAAAATTGCATCCAAGTGCTCAGAAACTATTATGCGCTTTTGGTCAAAAGAATCACATAAAGCCTCCCAGGCCTTAGAATAATTTTCTTCACTGGGGGGGGAACGCGGCTATTTTCCTAGAAGCGGTACCAGAAACTGAATTAATTAGTTGAGTGTGTTTGACGTAATTGCTTAGATCCTCGCGACAATGTACAAGATTCTCAAAACAATGTTTCCAAGATACCAACTGACTATGTGTCCCGTCAAACTTCGGAATCTGAATGGTAGGTAATTTTGGTCGATCTTGTCTTACCGAGATTGTGATGTTACTGGTATTTAAAGTTTTGTCTGTCTGTCACTACCGTCACGATGTCGTAGTAATTATTTTCGATATCCGAAAACCTCAAGCCGAAGGTGATCCGGTTTCAAGGTTGTGAGCTTATCGTTTAAACTAGAATATTCTTTGAAAAGTTCATCAATGTTATTTAATCTTAATTTCGCTTGAGTAACGTTGTAGGTACGGCTATCAACGTATGCTTGCAAATTCGCGATAGATCTCTCCACCCTTCTGTACTATGTGCGCTATGCACGTTTTCTTATTCTCCACTAAAGCCATGATGCGAATCTCAATACATACTTTCTAAAATTTAAAAAGCGAATGAAAATTTGTTGCCCCGACCGGTGGCAACACGCACGGAAAAGCCTATGATGTATATAAAATGATGAATTATGGGGAAGGCTTTGAGGTTATAAAACCTGTCAAAAAAAAACCCGGTTATGAGAAGCTCTGAACCGAATTAAAATGCGAACATTTTGTCTCAAAATGAATAGTGAAATCGTATTGAAGCTATTAAAAATTAATCGTATTGAAGTAATTAAAAATTAATCGTATTGAATTGATTAAAATTCATGAAAAAGCGTTTAAATTTGAGGAAGAGAGGTTAAAATAAAAGATTTAACGTCAGAACGTCAGAAAAATGAGGCATGATCAATTTCAGACCTCATAGGAAGCACCATGTTTACGCGTAGGGTAAAATCATCTGGCCTTAACGGTTTAGATGACTCAGTTCTGCTTGAAGACATAAAAACCCTTTTTTATTGCACATTGAGGAATCAACTCCAAGAGTAATTCTCTTTGGAGGAAAGCAAGGATACAGAAATTATTGATTAAAAACTAAGTTACGTTGGCGTTGGCATCACCTGCGAACCGGAAGCGTATTTAAATGAATGAGGAGAATTAAACTCCGTTCCCAATGAATAAGGAGGTTAAACTCCGTTCCAAAAATGAATGAGGACGTTAAACTCCGTTCCCAATGAATAAGGAGGTTAAACTCCGTTCCAAAAATGAATGAGGAAATTAATTTCGTTTATAATGAATGAGGAGGTTAACTCCGTTTCACCGACTCACGAGAGCTCTACACGGACCGATGTGTTTTGAAACACTGCACGAGATACCCGCAAGAGTAAGTTACTCTACCGGACAGAAGTGACTCCAATGCCAATGCTAGAGTCCCGGACTCTCTCTATCACACTCATTTAAGTCTTAAATAAAATTAAATATTCGCGCCAAAAATGAACTCACGAATTAAGTAAAATGAAAAGTAGTTAGATATCGTAATCACCCGAAACTGTATTAATTATAGAAAGTTCGTTTAGTTGTTACGCGTCGTAACAAGTAGTAATAAAATTACTTTAAATTTGTGCAATTAAGTTTGGCAGAAGTATACATATAATGATAAAGGTTAATGTTTCTTAATAATATTTAAGAAAATCACCAATTAAATGTCTTGCGCGCGTACGTATTTTTCGATTACGCAGCCTTTTTCTTAAAAATTGTGAAAATTATTCTAAGAAAATCATTCATAAAAAATGTTACAATTAGTTCCCACCTCATTATTATTGGTCTTATGAAAAAAAGTTTAACAGAAATTTTATTTGACCATTCAAAGGACTTGTGAAGGACTACTTTTTTGTAATATTTTCCAATGTCTGGATTTCTTTCCAGGAAATTGAATTTTTTTAAATTAAAAAAAAATTTTTTCACGATTAAAACGAAAACTACTTACCCTAACAAAAAATAGCCAAGGTAGAATTTGTAGATCTTTTTAAAACAAATAATTATGTTTATTACCACATTCTCCTTCTCTCGCGTTATTATGCTCAATATTTTAATATTCTATTTTTCAAGAAAATTGAAACAATTGTATCAATCTTGTACGGCGTTCAAAAAGCAACGTAAGGTTTCTCTTGAGCTTTCTTTAAAAATTTTAGTTTCGTTCGTTTTATTTTAATTTCAGAAACATCGAATGTTTTCGTCCTATCAAACTAAAATCTACAGGCCAGACACATTCCAAGATCTGTTTAATCCTTCCTTAGAAGGCCCGAGAAATGACTTTCATCGATAATTTTTTTCAAAGGGAAAAAAAATTTGAGCCCAGTGAACGTTGAAGCACATTTTGATCTATATTTGAAGTATACAAAAAAATTTTTTAACATGAAATAATAAATTACTGCAAATCCATCAGCTTATTTCATGAGCGCCTTGCTACTGCAGTCATCAATTGGCGTTCTCATAAATTTTTCTTCTATGTGAACTAAAAAAATAACAGAAAATTCGTGAAATTACTTACACAGCACTTTAAAACATTTTTTTCTTTTCAAAAAGAAAAAAACCTTTTTGTTTTTTCTTAGTTTACGAAGAAAGTTTTCTTAGTTTCATAGAAGAAAAATATACCAACTGAAAAATGTGTGGTTGTTTTTTTTTTCAGATAAAAATTATGAGCTGGGGTGCGATTCTATAATTTCATTTTTCATTTTCACTTTCACTTTCATCTCACTTCAAGTCTTGTCAAAATTCACGGCGGAATTGAATTTTGGAATTTCTAAATCAACGACGTTTTTCAATTTTCAGAAACTTTCAACATAGAGAAAAGTTATATTACATATATTCCAATTTCCTACAGTAAATTTTAATAAATTTTTTAGAAATTCCAAAATTCAAATCCGCCGTGAATTTTGACAAAAGACCTGAAGTGAGGGGAAAGTGAAAGTAAAAATGAAAATAAAATTACAGAATCGCACCCCTGCATCGTGTACACCGATTGAAGACTGCAGTAACAAGGCGCTCATGAAATAGGCGAATGGATTTGCAGTAATTTATTATTTCATGTGGAAAAAAATTTTTTGTACACTTCAAAAATTGATTAAAATATACTTCAAAATATTTCAAATTTTAATTTTAAAGACTGATAAATAAAAATCAATGTATATGTGAATTTCATTCTTTTTATTAAAAACCTTACATCTAATTAGGTTAGGCTTCATATTTCATCGCTAGTTTAACATTGCACAGGGTTAACTTAGCATTAATTTAACATTGCATATACTTAATTTAACATTGCAGAGAGGCCAGAGAGATGACTAACCGTTTGATTTGTCTATCCAGCTGTTACGGGAGCTATCAAAGCCCAACCAATTTACAAAGACTTTATTTCCACGTTTCTTGATTACTTTCATTACAAGGTAAATGTTTGGATGCTTAAGATTGAGGGAGTTCCCGTTCGTAGAATCCACAAGCCATGAATTTGTCTAGAAAGCTCTTGAGCTTATACGTCACTGAGTTGGTGGGCATAATGTGAGCCACAGTGAATATCTCTGTTTTCCACTGTTCCATAAAGCACATAAAATGGTAATTGTAAAATTCTTTACCTTGATCTGTATCCAAGTTCTTTGGTACACGGTCCTTCACCAATATAGATTTCATTGCAGCAGTAACATCAGCTCTATTCTTCTTTCATTCTGTACATCTCAAGCATACTTGGAGAAAATATCTATAACTGTAAGCAGGTACTTATAGCCTCGAGCATAGGATAACATTTCAACCATATCAGCCTGCCAAGTCCCATCTATACCACGCATTACCACGCTACGCCATGGATAATTATTTCTAGAATTGTTATGTAACTCTGTGACTACTAGCAACTTTTCGCTGCTCATTCTCGAGTGTATTTATTCGAGCTTTCAACTAAGCAATTAATTCATTATTACGAATTGGTAAATTTAGTTCTAAATCAGTCTACAGGCTTCTCAACTTTTCATTAATTGATTCTTCGAGAAAACGTATTATTAAATTATTATTATCAATATTTGTTCACATAGATGATGTAACTCAATACACTGTAAGTATTTCATTTTTTATAATGCGCATTACAAGTCCCAAATTCACTTCATCATACCGTTCAGAAGTCTCAGAAACTTTACAAAGTCTCTTGCCATTTACATCATAATGACCTTCAAACGTAATATTTAATCCAACACCTGGCATGACTGTCCACAGCTTGCTTTTCCAGCTCCATGTAAAGGACGTCTAAACACGTCAAGACTTATCATGATACTGACATTTTATTGATGCACATGCTCCTAATAAATAATTGCAGATTCACGCAGTTCTTCAATGGTGGAAATGGTTTCATTGGTCTGACTCGGGTTGCCTGATACCTGGCATGCCAGGAGCAAATGATGACGTTCAACTAATTCGTTAAGGTCTTCCCAAGAGACATAGTTTGTTTATACATTTTTTCTTGATACCATATACTATGGTAGTGAACAGAGCTAGACACAGTTAATTGGAAAGTTAACTCAGTTAATTGTTAATCCATTAATCTGTCGAAAATTTAACGGAAGTTAATGTTAAACCGGTAATCGTTAACGTTAATTTTTTATATGAAGAAAAAAATTTCCCCTCTCCCCTGAATCCATCCAAAAATGTATCAAGACTATAAAATATCTTTTTTTGTTTCCTTTTGAAGGACATGGGAATATTAGAGTATATAATTTGTGAAATTACAAAGATTGTACGATACGAAAACAAATAGAAAAGGTGAGAATTAATTGAACAATTGAATTGAACTCAATATTCAAGTTTTATAAAAATAGAAAAATATAATTAGGTACTATTTACTAAAAATAACAAGCTTCACTATTCTTAACAATTGTTCATTTGGTGCAAATTGCCCTTCATGAACAGAAGCATGTCGGAATTTTCGTCTGAGAGGCATGATTTCTTCGCCTTCAAGATGTCTTTTCCTATGGAGAACATCCGCTCCACTCCAGTGCCGAATGGTATTGTTGTGTTATATTTAATGAACAAGTCCACCATAACTTGTTCGCCTAAGAAGACAGCATCCGACAGAGAGTCTTTAGAACTCGTATTCAGCCAAGTCTTTATCAGGTTCTGAGCTTTTCCTATTGGTGACTTATGGCTCTATAACACAACAATACCATCCAGCGCTGGAGTGGAGTGAATGAATTTTGAGAGTTAACGGAGGTTAAAGAAAGTTAACTAGTCCGTTAATTCCGATAGTTCGTTAACAGTTAACGAAAAATATTACTGAGTTAATTAACGGATTAACGGACCAATTAACGCTTTTGCCTAGCTCTGATAGTGAACCTCCATTCGTTGAGGAACGTCTGCGTGATACAAACAGTTTTGCAATCTTATAATTAAGGGCCTGGATCGAAAAAGTCACTCAGCGCTCGAGATCGAGTAAATATATTGTCCAAACGTCTCGGCGGACTGAAATTTTAAAGTTCAAAAAATTACATTTTTAAAAATATTTTCTTGTAGAGAATGAAAAAATTTATATTTTTTAAAATTTAATTTTTTGAACTTTAAAATTTCATTCCACCGAGACGTTTGGACAATAGTTTTACTTGATCTCGAGCGCTGAGTGACTTTTGCGATCCAGGCCCTCAATTGATACTTTTGCTTGTTCGAACAGATTCAGTTGGTAATCAAAGTTTCTTTGTAACTATTTAAATTATCAGTTCTTATTGAAGACTCTTCAGGATTAATAAATAAAAGAAATATTTTAAGGGGGTATCCTCATATAAACGGCGAAAAATGAACGTGAACTTTAGGAATTATTTTTGAAAAAACTATAAGATATTTTTTATTTAAATTTTGAGAGCATTTTATTAACAATTCGAAGAAGTAAAAAAAATTTATTTTTGAAATAATTGTCATAAATACTCTGCTGGTGTCCTGTTAAAGTTGTGATGTTTCTTTTTTTGGCATGAATTTGCGAACACTCTCATGGTTACTAGGTTTGTCTGAAAAATGGGACCCAAATTTTTTTTAGCTTTATAACACTAATACCTAGTCTGTGAACCTCAATTTCAAATATAATAAATTTTTTTAACAAAATAGCGGACATTTGAACAAATTTTTGAGTAAATTTTTTTAACAAAATAGCGGACATTTGAACACATTTTTGAGTAAATTTTTTTTTATTTTTGCAAATATGTGAATAAATACATTTTTGAAATAAAATCCGAGAGGTTTACAAACTAGAGAAATTAATTCCCTTTAAAATGGTTTTTTAAAAATTTTTTTAGGTTGAAAACTCACTGAGTTATCGTGTCCGCAAATTCGGAAAATCTGAAAAATAACTTTTCGAGAAAAGCGCGATTGAAGTTGACGGAATATTGGATGTTTTCTCTACTTACAGCTATTTATTCAATTCGACACTAATCAGCTATGCCTACATCATAAGAATAGTACATTACGCAGTGAGAGACGAAAAGCGATGGATGCAAAACGAGCGTGAAGTTGGCCACGAAGGCGCGAGCAATCGTCGGCGAGTGTTGTAGAGCGCGAAATGACAAACCCGAGCCTGAAGGCGGAGGGTTTTTCATCGCGCGAGACAACGCTTGCCGACGAGAGATCGCAGCTGAGTTGTCACGTTGACGCGAGTCTCATCCATCAATTGTCGTCTCGAGTTGCGTATACTATTTTTCTTAATAAAAATATCAAAATTTGGCGGTTTGAGTAAATTATTGAGAAGATAATGGTACATAAACGACTTTATTTTATATGCTTTAGGGGAACACCAAAGAAAGACTGAGCCCCTTTTGGGGTGTGGGGGGCCAAGCCCCCCTGATTCTTATAAACGACTTTTTTAATTGATACAAATTATTTTTGAAATTTTATTTAATGACACAATAAAATCACTAATGAAGAACCAAAAAATTATAGTACATGCTGTTGTGGAAAATAAATGACACGAAAGTAAAAATTGACGTTTGTCATGGGGTCCAGGGGCGGAGCGCCCGGTGGAGGGTTCGGGGGGTCCGGAAAAAAACCACATAATATAATTGTTTCTTAAAAATTATAAAATAGTTACTCAATATTTATTTTGTAATATAATCTTTCACTTTACAAAACATGTTGCATTTAAAGATTTTTCGGTATTACATTTTGAATTGGTTACAAATTTGAAAGCAACAAAGTATCATTATATAATGCTTCTTCACAATAGCTACTAAATTACTTTTGGATGTAAACGTTACAATTTTCAAAATGATACGTTACATTTGAAGATTTTTCATCGTCATTTTTGTTCGCATTTGTAACAATTTTGGTAACATTAGTAGAATGAACATTTTCATTGTTGTTAGATATTTTGGATTTTTTTGTTGACACTGTAATATCTTTTGTAATATTGATTGATGTCTTTTTTTTGATGATGTCACTATTATCAATGTAACCCTGTGCTACTTGGGCCGATTTCCAAACCCCATGGCGTTGTATTGTAGTAATGTCAGCTCCAGATTCAGCGAGGAGAGTGGCCGAAGTGCGCCTAAAACTGTGCCCTTTATACATTGCAGAATTCGGAAGTTTCAGAAATTCAGCTATTTTTTTGGTATTTGCATGAATTTCGTTTTTCCAATTGGTTGATTTGTACATTTTTCGTTTTGATATGTGACGATGCGTTAGACAAGTGTGCGTAGCCTACGCACACCTCGCTAGACTCGCAGCGTCACGACCAGCCAGCTACGTTCCCCCACCGTTCCCACTCTCCACTCCGTCCGATATCAGTGCATTGATATTAAATCAACGCAACGGCTTTTGGTCAGTTGAGTCGAGGCTCTCTCCCGATGATGAAGCTCACGTTCTTTTCCCTATGCTTAGGTGCGACTATCATAGGAAAACGAACACCAGAAAATCTCAAGGAGTAGGAGCAACTACACTTGACATTCTCTGCTAAATTTTCGTAGGGAATGGGTCGTCTGTGATCAGGTGCGACTGGCACAGCCTACCCGAAAAGCTCGAGAGCATTGCAATGGATAGGAGCACTTATCATTGTAATGCCTCGCAAGTTTTAAATTTCTTCTTGCCGCCATTTCACTGTCGCTGATATCTCTCCGTCTCACTCCCCGTTTTTCTCACTCTCGTTCCGTCAGCCTATACCGCTATCCGCCACACCGTCTCTCTCTCCTACTGCTTACCGCTCCTTATCATCCGTCTCACTCACAATATAGCATGAGACGTCTATGGTCAGGTGCGCTTGACATAGCCAACTCAGTACTGAGATTTGCAACGATTAGGCGCGCCTAACGCTGTCCATCTCACGCTATCTACTTTTCTCGCTCCGTCCGATTTCCTTACTCCGTTCCACTCACACATCAGGAAGACCAAAATGTCAAACGTCCAGCTAAGTCGTATCCGTTTAAATCAGAAATGCTTTCTTTCAAGCAAATATTATTTTCTAATGCTTTTGTTTTTGTGATTTGAAACGTGTTCGCAGGAGATGTAAGAAAGCTTCCTAACACGAAACCAACTCTGAATCTTTCCAACTAGCAAACCGAAAGGATTAAAACTAAGATGTAAACCGCGTTGGGTCTCTTCTACAAACATATTTAAAATTGTATTTAAAACACATACATAAATTTACTCTACACATTTAAAATCACCATCACACTAATTAAAGTCATTTAGTATGTATTCTCAACGTTAGGGAATAAAAATTTATACATTTATTTATTTAAAGAGAAGTAAATGCTGTTTTATTTGTCCATTATTAACCTGACCCTGGCTAGACTGAAGCGTCCGGAAGGACAAAACCGAATCCGTAAAAAACAGCTACGTTACATGGCGCCCGAACAGGTCTCCCGAAATTAAAGAAATTCAAAAAAAAAAAAAGCTAGTTGGAACAGAGATAACCCCCCACCCTTCTTTTCCCTTTCCCACACTACCGTTTCTCCTTCCATTTATTTTTTTTTCTCTTCTCTACCGATGTCAAAATAGTATAAAGTCAGCAGTTCAACAAAGATCAGCAGAATTGAAGAAGTTCTTCGAAGGTGTCAACATCTCGGCTCCGTCTCTACCGCTCCGTAAACCAGTGACCGCGTGTGCCTAAAGTTACCGTTACCGTTTTTTCCGCCGACCGTCGGTACATCGCGCGTCTCCAGTGACCGAAGAAGTTAAGGGAGAAGCCTTTCACCACAGTGAGATTTCTTCACGCTGAAAGCCAAAAGTGGATTCATAGTGGACATCATAGTGGATTCGTTTTTTTAAAAAAACATTTTTTGTCTCAAAAGTGCAAGATGCCGGGCGTTTCTTGGGTCTACGCGCTTCACAAAGAAGATCTTGAGGATCTTTTGAGAAAATATGAATTAGATTCATACGGAACGGTAGCAGTTCTCCGTCAAAGGGCTGTAACTTTCGTTAGAAGTCACCCGAATCTATTCACTGATAAGCCGGAAGATGAACCGGAATATAAGGAAGATTTGGATAGGACAAGAGACATTGAGGCTCTACATCAAGAAGTTGAAAAACTCGAATGGCCACATCTTCACCGAAGAACAACGACAGAACAGGGCCATCAAATCAAAATGTCAACGGACAATTAAACAGTGATTCTTTCAACGAAACGGAAGCCTCAAACCACACAGTGCCGCCTAGAAGAGGAAATTTAAATCAGGAAACGACACCGGAAACTGAAAGAAATTGGGACATCGTGAAGACAATGGACCAGATTAGGAAATGGAATTGCCATTTTGACGGCAAAAACGTCTACAACTTTCTTGAACGACTTGAGGAACTACAGATGACCTATACAGTGTCAGATAATGACATACTTCGAGGTTTTCCAGAACTTTTAAAAGGCGACGCACAACTTTGGTACCGGAACTGTGCTCAAGGGATAGATTCACTTCAGGAGCTTTTAAACAATCTTCGAGAATATTATTTGCCGTTGTCGGAAAGGAGACAGTTGGACGAACAAATCCTTACGCGCAAACAAGGCCCTAACGAACCAATTAGAAGCTTCGTTACGGCAATTCTAACATTAACCAGAAGAAGAGGAGGTTTCACAAAAGAGAGAATTATGGAGACTCTTTATTATAACATGCAGCGCAAACTCAGGGCTTTTATCCGTCGAGCAAACGTCAACACACCTAGCGAGCTCATCAGCATGGCGGAAGAAATTGAGGAAGCGTTACATCCGGAAGAGCCGGCCAAAACCGAGCCTAAATCTGAACAAATGACACCGAGACAACAGGCTACACCGAGTACATCAACCTACGATCCCCGTAACAGCTGTTGGCGCTGTAAACAAACCGGCCATAGCAGACAGAATTGCAAAAATAATCCGATTAAGTTCTGCTCGCGATGTGGCAAGGAGGGTGTACTAAACCGAGATTGTAAGTGCAAAAAGGGAAACGAGAGTCGGGCTGGGCCAAAATAGGCTCAAGCCTGGTCCGCTACTCGCCTCCACAAAAAGAGCCTAGACTATTTATTACAGTGAAAGTCGGAAATATAAAATTAAAGGCTCTAATCGATCCAGGAGTAATGTGCTCACTAATTTCTAGCAAAGCTGCGAAAAAATGTTTAAAACAGGGTTGGACACAACATAAAAATGACACCATAGCTGTCATGGCGGATGGTTCAGAATCACCACTCGGCTCACGACTCGCAGGAAAATTATCTACAATGGGTAAAACTATTGAGGCCGAGGCGTCTATTTTAAAGAATCTTAACCACGAACTTCTTCTCGGAGTATATTTACTCTACCCCCTTGGTTTGGAGGTCTACGTTAACAAGGTCAAAATACCCACACCGAATCTACACAACCGAAGGGAATTTTGTTCCACCGAAGGACCTATTACTATCACCGAATTGAAGCCTGAGGAACGAATCATAGCCGAGAAATTTTTGAACAAAGAAATCCAACGCCTTACCGCCGTAAAAGGAGTCACTCCTTTTGCCAAACACCAAATCCGTTTAGAGGACCCAACTCCACTAAAACAACGTTATAGACCAAGGAATCCAGCCATTCAAGAGATTATTGACAAGGAGGTCAATGAAATGTTGAAAGAAAATGTTATCCGTCCGTCGGATAGTCCGTGGAGTTCACTAGTGCTGATAACTCGACGAAAAGATGGAAGACCAAGATTTTGCATCGATTTTAGGCGCCTCAACCAAGTAACTAAGAAGGACGCCTATCCAATACCTCAAATAAACTCGATATTGGACAAGTTACGAGGAGCAAAATATTTGTCGTCGATAGATTTGAAGAACGGGTACTGGCATGTACCTTTAACAGAAGACAGCAAACCCCTTACCGCTTTTACCGTACCTGGACGGGGTCTCTTCGAATTTAACGTCATGCCATTCGGACTTCACTCCGCACCATCAACTTTTCAAAGACTTCTTGATAGGATAATCACGCCAGACATGGCTCCGCACGCTTTCGCTTATCTGGACGACATCGTGATCTGCACACAGACTTTTAAAAAACACATGGATGTTATGAAAAATGTGTTCAACCGACTCTTCGAAGCAAAACTTCGTCCGAATCCTGATAAATGCTATTTTTTCCAAGAAAAGTTAAAATATCTAGGACACGTTGTTGACAAAAACGGGTTACACACAGACCCGGATAAAGTCGCAGCAATTTTAAGCCTTTCACCACCTCGAAATATCAAGGAGGCACGCCGATTCCTAGGTATGGTATCGTGGTATCGCCGTTTCATCAAAGACGTCGCACGAGTGGCAGCACCTCTTCACCAACTTCTAAAAAAGAAAGCTCAATGGCAATGGACCGAAAATCATCAGCTTGCTTTCGACGAACTAAAGAAGAGATTAACATCAGCACCAATCCTCGCTTGTCCTGACTGGACGAAAGAATTCGTTCTGCAAACGGATGCAAGCAAGGAAGGACTCGGAGCCGTTCTTACTCAAGTCGACGGAGACACAGAGAGAATAATAGCATATGCAAGTCGTTCTGTGAACCAGGCCGAGAAAAATTATTCAGCAACCGAGTTGGAATGTCTCGCCGTCAAATGGGGAATATGGAAGATGCGAGATTATTTGGAAGGATACCACTTTACCGTCATTACCGACCATCTGTCTTTGAAGTGGCTCAGCAAAATCGACAATCCGTCCGGTCGATTGGCAAGATGGGCCATGGAATTAAGCCAGTGGGATTTTGAGATCCAATACCGTCGAGGAGCCGATAACGTCATCGCAGACACTCTCTCGAGACAACCGCACGAAACCTGCACTGTAAAAAAAAGGAAGACGACGATTGGTATCAAAGACACTACCAAACCGTCTTGGAAAACCCTGCCGAAAATCCAGAGTATTGTATCCGTAATAACCGCTTGTACCGACACATACTACATACTCTGGATTTCAATGATTATGTTCCTGGAGAACAATGGAAAGTCTGCGTACCAAAATCCGAACAACAACGGGTTCTCAAGGAAGTTCATGACGATCCAAAAGCCGGACATCTAGGGAGCGCTAAAACTCTGTCTCGTTTAGCCAGACACCATTACTGGCCAGGCATGCTTAGAATGGGGGCACTTTACGTAAGGAATTGTGAAAGTTGCCAAAAGTTCAAGGCTCAACAACAACTTACAGCCGGAATAATGCACGCTACCAACGTCCAAGAACCTTGGGAAATGGTTGCAATCGATTTGGTTGGACCTCTACCGCGATCCAACGCCGGTAACACCTGGCTTCTAGTCATGCAAGACCGGTTCACCAAATGGATCGAGATTAGGCCCCTAAGGAAAGCGACCAGCCAAGCAATAACAACAGCGTTTAAGGATCAAGTTTGCCTCCGACATGGCTGCCCCACCACCGTTGTTTCTGATAACGGGCGACAGTTCATTGGTAAAGAACTCAAGGCTTTTCTCAAGGAGATGCAAACTAATGCAAAACTAACCTCATTTTTTTCAGAAACAAACTTTAGTTAATAAATTGGATAATTTATATATATATATATATATAAATTATCCAATTTATTATTTATTAACTAAAGTTTGTTTCTGAAAAAAATGAGGTTAGTTTTGTTTACCTTTCAATTTTGTATATTTTGAGATGTCAATGTTGTGATTGATACTGATAGTTACTCTTAGCATTGAGTAAATCGACCACAAGGATGGTGGTGCAAGCTTTTTCGACTTTTCATCGAAGTAAATGACAAGAACATCTTCATTAAATGAAGTTCATTTTTTTTCCTTTTTTCACTTCACAAAGAAATCGTACGTTTGTTCGTAGCGTTGACGAGATTTTTTCGGCAATAATTTTTGAGCAATCATTTTATCTGCCTCCTCTTGCATAATTTTGAGGCTATTGTCTTCAAAATTGTCGGTGACAGATTCGCTCATTTCTTTTGAAAGGGCCATGCTGACTGTAAATATCAATAAAATAAAGTTATTGGAATTTCATTACGAACAATAAATTAATCGTACAAACCTTTTTTTGTGAACTTTTTCACTAGTGGCAATTGTAGGTGCAGGCGAAATGAAAAATCTGCAAAGAATCCGAAGTTGCAGTGAATCGTTTCAGTTCTTTTAATTCGTAGCACTTCGCGCTGCGGAAACTGCGGACTGTTACCGAAAATGTTAATAAGTCTCGTTTTCATGGGAACTTGATACGAAAATGATAAGGCTGACTTGCAAAGAAGAGCCGAAAAGTATGGCTTTCGGCTCATGTTCACATTTTCGTACCCCCCTAACTTATTTTCATGAACATTTCATAAAAAAGTGCTGCATTTGGCCATTTTCGTAGGGGGCGTGGCACCACGAAAACCGCCATTTTCGATGTCTGTATTAAGAAAATATCTTTTAGAGCAATTAATGTCTACTAAAGGAGCATTTTGTTTGAAATCGCTTTTCATTAAGATGGGTTCAGATTCTTTTACCATATTAGGCTGATTGAAGGTTTGCATACATCTAATACAATATGGGAAACTGATGATAATTAATATCTACATTCAAATTACAATATGGATAATACTGTGAATTTAGCAAGACCTTGACATTGGTTATGCTACAGTGATCTAAACGATTAAGGTTTAAACGATTAAGATCTAAACGATCGATTTATATCCTCATATAAATCGAAAAATAGATATTTTTTTTATTGTATAAATCGAAAGTACAACATTTCAAGAATACCGTGTAAAAATTTTAGAATTAAATTCGAATCGGTTTGGCTTTTGGAGCTATTTTCGCAAAAAGCCTTAAATGAGCACCGAGGCGAAAGCTCGACTAAAGAAGTTCGATTGGCGAAAAAAATAATAGAAGACATTAAAAAGGTGAAGAAAAAGACCTTTACTAAGATAAAAACTAATGAAAATTTCGATGATGACTCTTTTTTTGAGTCAATATTTGATGACGAATTGTGAAATAAACTATCTGCTGTTGCTTGCAATTAATTTTTGTTATGAGTTACTTTCTCTAGAAAATTTTGTTTTGAATGAGCTATTAGCGAAATTATTTTCATTATACACTGGAACCTCGATTGCTGTCGCATTTTGGTTGGTCAGTTGGATACATATGAAGGGAGCGAGCAGGTCGTAAGTCAGCGGCGCATGTACCAGTGTTCCCTGTGCGAACTAGAATTAACTGACTTAGCGGGTACAGTCCACCTGTGGCTACGCTATTGCCGAGCATAACACTATCGGTCTCGCGGTGCTTCTCTTCTCGACTCCTCACCTTCCCTCTTCTATGTTTGGGATCCACCCAACTTTCTCAGAATGACAGAAATCTAGTGGACTCAAATCCAGGTTTCAGTGTATTTTGTGTAGATATCGCATTTGAATCAAAAAAAGCTGTGAAAGTTGCATTATAAGTTGTATTACAACCAATCGCATCGCAACTAATTTAACTTTAATAGTATATTATGCATCTAGGGATTCCCCTTAGAGTGTATTCTCCTCTTTCAAATTGTGACAATGATTTATTTCTGCTGTGCAATTTTCATAGACTTTTGCCCTACCCTTTTTTGAGGAACAGAATGTAATAAGATATTCTTGTATTTGTAGAGCAAGGAACGCTGACAATAGTACGACGAAGTTCTGGGAAAACTAGAACGAGCGTTAGTGGAAGTTTTGAGAGTTCTACGGTCTCGGATAGTCCCGAATCTTTCCTGCGAGGACAATCAGTTGATCTTGATGAGGTCCTTGACAGTATCGATCTCACTACTGAATCCCTGCCTGCCGTCGATACTCCAGATGCCTGTGATAAAGCGGCCCTCAGGTGCGTTCCTTTTTTATTTGTTTTCTCATCCTTCCTTATAACACACAATTTTATCGACTTTTCTGACCTTTTTTCTCTAGCAATGTTCGTGGGTTTATTTAGGAGACCAATAATCCTTTCCCTCTGGAAATTTTGTTTAGCTGGTATAAGCAAAAACTATTTCCAACCTAAGACTTGAAAAATTAATTATTGAAAAATAGTATTAATATTATGCACGAAAGGGAGAAGAGGGACTTTTTCAACGAGTGTATATTGCCAACTTACAAGGATCCATCAATGTTGGTTACGATCTTTGAGCAAAATATGTGAAAGATTTTTGTAACTTCAATAAGAATATAACCAGAAGATTTCATACAAAATTTGTTGAATCATTCAATATAAATGTCAAATTTTCGTTTTTTTTTTGTTCAAGATTCATTTTTTTCATTGTAATATTTTCGAATGATTTGTATGAATAATTATTGAAGAACTTCTAAAGTTTTAAAGCATAACACATTCAACCATTGTTGCTAATGCAATGTACTTATTCACTATGCTTAAGGACAATCTTTCACTTGTCAACAAATCATTCGAAAATAATATATGGAAATGGGGATCGAATATTCTGGGCATATTCGAATCGAAAATATCCTATATGTATTAGAAATGTTTATTAGATAATTCTCGAATCGTATCGCAAGTTTATTAATGTGCGGCTAATCTCTATAAATCTGAACTAGTATGAAGTGTTACGTCGGAACCTGCGAAATATTAAATGGTGTAAGCTATGATTGCGCATGCGTACGGTAAGCGGTAGACGAGGCGAGCGTCTCCTCCTGAGCCCGTCTCTCTTTCTTTAGGCGGTATACGGTACGGAGTGAGAGAGAGGGGTGAGGGAGGTTAAGTTCTTGTCTATTTAGATGTTGCAGGTGCAAATCGGGTTTTCGCGGTTTTGTCGGTTGTCGGTCGGTCAGGTAACATCTCCAGGATAGTTTAGTATTCATGGCTATGGTTGCGCCCTCTAGTCATGAACACTTTAGCCAGGTGTACGGCTGTAGTTGCGCCTTCCAGTCGCACACCTGGTGAACGGCTATGGTTGCGCCCTCTAGTCGTGGATCCCTTTGCCAGGTGTACGGCTGTAGTTGCACCTTCCAGTCGTACACCTGGTGGATTTCACCTGAAGAGTCTGTCCAGGTCGGTCTTACTCCAGGTCAGCTCGGGATTCACGGCTATGGTAGCGCCCTCTAGTCGTGGATCCCTTTGCCAGGTGTACGGCTGTAGTTGCACCTTCCAGTCGCACACCTGGTGAACTCTACCTGAAGAAGTCTGTCCAGGTCGGTCTTACTCCAGGTCAGCTCGGGATTCACGGCTATGGTAGCGCCCTCTAGTCGTGGATCCCTTTGCCAGGTGTACGGCTGTAGTTGCACCTTCCAGTCGCACACCTGGTGAACTCTACCTGAAGAAGACGTCTTGGTCGAGTCGTTGTTGTTCGCTCTGCTACGGTTGCGCCCACTAGCAGAGAGAACAGTCAGTTCCCCGAGTGTAGGCTATGCTACTCCCCGACGAACTGCGACAACAAGTATCGGCGCACCTCTTTTATATTCTTTGGTATTACGTAATTTGCTGTCGGTGAGTTGGTGGGGGACAGTTAGCCGAAGACTTCTCGCCTCGTGTCGAGTGGCAGGGAGTGGTACGTGCAGAGCTCTTAGTCGGCCGTTTTGTAAAGAGAACGGTGATGGGCTTTGCGCGGAGAATATGACCGAGAATCTTACCGGAAATATGACTGGGAGTATAAGAGCTCTGCATGTATGTGATGGGCGACAATATCGCCTGTCACAGATCAATAGATCAATAAAAAAAAATTAATAAAAAAAAATTTAAAATCAAAAATATAAATATTAAGTAAAATAAATAAAGATCAATAAAATCAATTTGGTCAAAACATGTGAGAAAGGTAAAGATAAAAGGAAATAATATTCCTAAGAGATAAAAGATATTAAGATAAAAACAAGTTAAAATTCAACGAAATTACATTTATTACTAGCTCAGAACATAGTTAGTAGAGAGGGGTGGTTCGGGAATTATAAGACTCAAAGAAATTTATAAAAGAATTTAACAAAGTTTTATTCATTTGAATAAGAATATTCTGACATGAGATAGAAATAACAATAATATAAATATAAAAATACAAACAAAAATTGAAATTAGAATGTTTATAAAATTCTAATGTCGAGGGTGGTGGGCTTGGAATAGAAATAGGTGCCAAAAGAAATCAGATATTTAGAGGTAAACCATATAATTTATTTTGAAAATATGTAATTTAAAATGAACTTAGGCTATCTACGACCAGTAAAGCTCTGACTATATTTCCAGCCCATTTACGAGTACCGGCTTTCTCGGCAACTTTCGTCCTTTCCCGTAATCAGTCGTCAACAATTAAGAACAATCACACCCACATCCACACTCAGTCGTGACTCAGTTACACCCGTCGCAATCACTCACACCTGTATCTCTCTTATCCATTACAGTTCGGCCAATCCTGACTTACTCCGTCCTCGGAGTCGTGAACCTATAACCATCGTTTTACATTTTTATCTGTTTTTACCCTGAACTGCTTGTGCACCAAAGTCGCATGTTCTTTGGTTCCCACACCCCTTCGTATCTACGTTGTGTTATTTGAAACCCTTCGATATCCGCCACTACATATCAATCATTTCGCAAGACTTTGATGACCTCATACGGTCCCTTAAATCTAGGAATCAGTTTTGGTGATACTCCCTTCGCCGAATCAAAATTTCGTAGCATATCGTAGTCCCCTACTCGATACTCATGTGCCTCCTTTCTCTTTCCATTGGCATTATCAGTATATCGCGACTGTGCCTTTCTTAAATTGACGTCCGCTTTAGCTCTTAGAGCTGCTAAGTCCCTACTCTTTGCATTTATCGAATCTTCCATAAACTCTCTTATATTGTCGTTGATTTTTCCTCGTTGGCATAGTCCAAACAACAATTTACTAGGCTCTATGCCTGTGGACCCATGAACAGAGTTATTTATAGAAAATTCGATTTCTGCTAAAACTTTAGGCCACTCTCTGCCGCATTCGTGATCGCTTAGTTTTCCTAGCATGGGTTCCAGGGTTTTGTTGAGGATCTCAACTTGCCCATTCGCTTGGGGGGACTCGGTCGCGATTAGCTGCTGCTTAACATCATACTCAGCTAGAAAGTCTTGGAACTCCTTTGACGTAAAAGAAGTTCCACGGTCAGATACTAAGAGGCTCGGCTTACTGTAATCAGAGAAGTATTTTTTTAAACATGTAATCGATTCCGACGACTTTGTGGTTTTCGTCGGGTATAGTTTGACAAATTCGGCAAAAGCGTCAATTACTACCAGTATGTGCTTTTTGGCTTTTACCCTGAGTCAAAAATGTCTATGTGATCTATATGCACTATTTCGAAAGGCTTATTTCCCTTAGGGATTGTCTTAACCATACCCTCGGTTTTTCCAGAAGTCGGCGCAAACGCAATACATTTACAACAGTTTTTTACATGTTCTGCCACCTTTCCCTTCATATTTCGAAACCAGTAGCTCTTCCGTAGTATCTCGTACACTTTTGCGATTCTCTGATGCCCCAGCTCGTCATGGTATTTATACAGTATATTTTTTTCCATGGCGCTTGGAACATAAAATAACAATGTATCGCCATTATCTAATTTTCGAAAAATCACCTCATTTCTCAGTTCGAACAATTTGTCTTGTTTGACCTCTACCTTCTTTCTAATCTCTACAATCTGCTCGTCTTTGTTCTGCGCTAGTACTAAGTTTGTTTTAAACGAGTTATCGTTAACGAGACCTACCATATTGCATCTACTGAGCCCGTCTACGTGTGTCATTCTTTTTCCCTCACGGTGTTCGGTCGTGTAATCAAAATTTTGAAGCTCCATCATCCATCTTTATATTCTGTCATTAATATCTTTTTTCTTTAATGCCAACGTCAATGAGTTGCAATCTGTAATTATTTTGAAAGTGATTCCATACAAGTAAACTCTAAATCTTCGCAAAGCATAAATGATTGCTAGCATCTCTAGTTCAAAGCTATGATATCTACTATCGACTTCCGTTGTACGTTTTAAAAAGTAGAAGACTGGATGGAACTTCAAATCTTTTTTTCGTTGCATCAATGTTGTGCCCCAAAACCGTGAGAGCTCGTGTCACAATGCAGAGGAATTCACACTTATCAAGGCGAAGTTCCATCTTATTTTCCACTAGAGACTTGAAAACCCTTCACAGAATCGCAAAATGATGATCCATTGTTTGTGAGGCTACCAATATATCGTCCATATATACTACTATATCCCAAGACGCGATTAGTTCTTTGAAAACGCTATTAACGAATTTTTGAAATCTTGAAGACGCTACTTTTAGACCACATGGCATACATAAAAATTCATATTGGCCCAGAGGAGTAACGAACGACGTATATTTTTGTGCTCCTTTTCAATCGAGATATGGTGAAACCTGTCCTTTAAATCCAGTCTGGAGAAATATTTTTTGTTATTTAGAATATCGAGTTGATCGTCAATTAATGGCAATGGATAATTATCTTTAATAATATTCTTGTTTAGCGTGCGATAATCGACACACATGCGAGTTTCACCATTTCTCTATTTCGTTAATACGATCGGGCAAGCGTATTCTGATTCGCTCGCTCTAATGCGCTTCAATTAAATGAGCCTATCTAATATATCCCTTAACTCATTTTTCTCCGTATATGACAATCTTCTAGGGCCACAGTGGAATGATTTGTGATCTTTTAACTCAATTTTAAGCTCAGCTTCAACCTTCGGTTTCTCAGGTCTTATTGGAACAATATACTCCTGAAAAAACAAAGATCTCAGCTTTTCTTGCTGTTGTACATTGGCACTCCCGTTAATTTTTAGACATTCGGTCTCACGCCATTTAATTGCATCCTCGTCAATATTCAATATTTCCTGAAAAATATTATCAATATTTTCCGATGTGACCAATTTGACACCGAATTTACGAAATCAATCGCGACCCAAAACTACCGGAATTTTCATCGTGTTATCATCAATAACAAGCAAACTAATATCACTGATCTTCCCTTCAATTGTGGCCCTTACTTTTACCTCCCCAAAAATTTTCAATTTCGAATCATTTATTCCAGCACACTCACACATTCTTTCATTTATTTGTTGGATCACTTTTCGGTTAACACATTTTTTCTTTATAAAACTGATTGGACTTCCACTGTCCAATCTCGTCATCAACACTAACTGAAACACTTCACTGTCAATTTGAAACTCGTAGTTGATCTGCCTCAGAAACTCGTCTTCTTGCTCTCCATGCTCCACATTGGCTATTTCAGATGCGGCCCGCTGGTGTTCCTTCTTCGTGCAGTCCTTTATCACATGTTCCGTCGATCCACACCGGAAGCAAGCTCCTTTCCTGCGCTCCGGCCTATCACACTTGGAAGATACATGACCCCATTTACTACAGTTAAAACAACGCACCTTGTGTGCCATCGTCTGTTCCACTTTAGTTCCTGTTTTTTGCCAAATTATGCCCTTTTCTTCTATAGGACCTAGCCTCGTACTTAAAGATATTTTTTCAAACGCCGATAGCAGCGCTTCTACTAATTCGAATCCCTGTATACGCGCTTAATTTCGCATAGTCAAATTAGGTATTCCATCAATATAATAGTCTATTCTTTCGCTTTCGTTTACTGGGACTCGATTAGCTAAGATGATTTTATCGTGGATATATTCGCTAAAGAGTTCCCCTCTCTTCCATATCCTGTCCTCGAACCTTTTTCTTAGTAAAATTTTATTTGGCCGTTGATGGAACATTTTCCCAATTTCTGACAAAAAGTTTGTTGTTGACATCTCAATATGGTCGGGTCTCGAGTGAAACCACGTTAGCGCCTTGCCCTTGAGTCTCGATCCTATCAATATTCTTGTAAGATCTTCGTCCAAACCATACGTCGTTTTCAATAAACAAATTTGTCTCTTCCAACCTTCATAAGTACCTCCTGTTCCATCAAAATTACTCAACAGCTCACCGATTTGTGAAATATTAATTATGTGAGTTTTGAGACTGCTTGTCGATGACGTAGGGGTTCGTAATCCCTCTCTACATATTCTCAGCTCACGTTGTATGGTACCCAATTGTAATGGTCCTCCATACTGTTACTACCATCGAGACACGCAGAACGCCTGTGCATAGGCTATCAAAGCTACAGTTGCCGTCAATCTAGAGAGCGGTCGGGATATCGCTCGGTAAAGGCTTCGGATGGATTGCGTTAGGTGCGCGGAACCATATTTTCCCGCGAACAACTTAGTTTCGCGCAGGGTTAAAAGACGAGCGTCCGATCCCTGCCGTCACTCGTTCACGAGTCGCCTTCGAGCTCAGGCTGGGCATGGTCCAGCGCTCTTAAGCGACTCAGTTTTTGCTGAGTAACCATAGTCAGGCTCCTGAGATCATCGAGAACTTTTCTTCATCCGACGTCACGAGGGACCACTACGAGAGCCAAGCAGAGCAACGTGGAAGCATTTTCGAAGCCAAGCAGCCATCTTCCGTACAACTCACCCAACCGCCAGGTAGCTAAAAATTGGGAAGCTTTGTACGCTGTACTAGGCTGAGATTTCCCAAATTCCAACTTTTGCCATCATCACGGTAACGAGGTCGTGTTTGTCAAGTTCCTTTGTACGCTGTACCAGGCTGAGGGAACTTGACAAAATTTAACCAGCCCGTTTTCGTTAGTCGCCATATTTGTCAAGTTCCTTTGTACGCTGTACCAGGCTGGGGGAACTTGACAAAATAAAGGCATGTCACCAGGGTTGATCATATCGTTATGGTTACAGTTCGGAGGAGCGACTTACGATTGCGCGTATGACTACGCGGCGTGACGTCATAACTAGATTAGCTTGGTAGGATCCTTACTATTCGGAGGGACGACTTACATTCCGGGCAACACGTCGCAGCATGACGTCATAACTAGACGCTATTAACAAATATTGTATTCACGAACGGGTAATCTTCTCGCAGAGTGGTAACTTTACCATAAGTGACCACAACTAGATAAACACGTCATCAATCGGACTTAGATTTGAATATTACCAGAGCTAGGGACAAAATTAAAGTTTCCTTGTTAGTTTCGTTGCGAATTAGAGGTTTTGTATCACTTTGTGATAATTCAAGTAAATTTGCGTGGGGTTTTATAATTTAAATTCATCTTCGCTTTTCTACTCTCATATTTGGACTTAGAGGCATTTGTCGTGCTCATGGTTTGCGATGAATTAATTTTAGTTTATATCGAGTCTTTATTATAAATGAGTTTTAAGATTGTGTAGAGCCTTTCCGTAGCCGTGACACGGTACTGTCTTTAATCTTTTTCACTTTATTTGAATAAAATTTTGTTCTTAGTTATTGAAATCATTGCGTATTTACTTGCCTCCCTCAGGAACCATCCCACTCCCACAATTCTAGCCTATAACAGGGCATAAGTTCTGTTATAAGAATATCCATTCGCTCTACAAGGACCAGCCCCAAGAGGAGGAATTGTTACACAATCGTGCAGCGTCTTCTTCACGAGTTCGGTTTTCTGATTCCAATATGGCCGAGTCTGAGAGATCTTTTTCGCTTCTAGTCACTGCTTCTAAATTCGCAGGTTCACACATTTGAGCCAGGTCGCGTTGTATTGCTTCTAACTTCCTGGCTATGTCTTCTCTTTCAGCTCGCATCGTCCTCAAAGCTTCTTCGTGGGTCTGACTCCTTTTCTGGGCGAACGAGCCAGCCTTCAATCTTTCAATTTCGGCTCTGGCCTTTTCCAATTCTGCCCTTAAGGAATCGTTCTCCTCTTTCGCTGCCTGAAGGGTGTATTGCTCTCCTTGAGAATCCTCGGTGTTTATCTCCGCTAGAAAATTCCTCCAAGTGTGCTGCGGATCATTTTCGTATACTCGTGCAATCAATTCCGCCTTGTTTCCTGAGGTAGTCAAACTTAGCCAGCGCAGTATCTCCTTCAACTCGCAGATCGTTAGATCATTTAGAGTGGCCATTTTGTCTCTTTAGTCACTCTAAATTAGTTTTTCACAATTCCAGTTGTTTTGCACAATTTCACTCCAGCACAAAGCTAAAACGTTGCAATTGTACACTCTTTTTCTCACTAGGCCTGACCGTAGATTCCCGAATTTCAAAACTAGACACTCGTAACCGTTACCTGTTCTTACGTAATCGCTTGCCTGATTTCAAAAAGAGACAAAAAAAAATTTTAGTCGCACCCGGTACGATCCCACTTCTAAGATTCTAATGTCGAGGATGGTGGGCTTGGAATAGAAATAGGTGCCAAAAGAAATCAGATATTTAGAGGTAAACCGTATAATTTATTTAAAAGATATGTAATTTAAAATGAACTTAGGCTATCTACGACCGGCAAAGCTCTGACTATATTTCCAGCCCATTTACGAGTACCGGCTTTCTCGGCAACTTTCGTCCTTTCCCGTAATCAGTCGTCAACAATTAAGAACAATCACACCCACATCCACACTCAGTCATGACTCAGTTACACCCGTCGCAATCACTCACACCTGTATCTCTCTTATCCATTACAAAATGAAAGTCAACGGTCAAACATGATTTAAAATAAAGTACGTTAAAATCAAAATTATATAAGATATTACATAAAAATTTATAAAAATTGACAAAAAAGTTATATAAAATATTACAGGTAAAAAGGGACTAAAAATGGGGAAGCACATAATAAAATTAGGGGGTTTAATGGGTTCTCGTTAATGGGGTATAATTGGGTTCTCATTAATTAAAAAGGGGTTTGGGTTCTTATTAGACATTTTCAAAAAGGGGTAAAATAATTTAAATTAAACATAATAGAAGATAAAGCGTTGAAATAATTTTAAAATTAAAAGAAAGATTTGAAACAGTTAGGCTTAAAGGTTATTCGGCACTCTGGATCGTTAAAACAAATTACAAACACATGATAAATTAACTATAAAATTCAATAAAAACAATAAAATATCACAAAAGTTCAAAAATATATATAAAAATAAGATGATTCAGCCAAGGAGTCGGAAGAGAATACTAAAATAAACAATATAAAATAAAATAACTTGGCTAAATCATTAAAATGGATCGAATCCTACTTTTTAATTCGGAGAGAGACACTTTAATTAAAAATTATCAAATTCACTGAGACTTGACACGTGCTTTCACTTGGAGTTACACAAATCAAAAGATATCGAGTCAAGTTCTCACGGAAGCTCGTTTGCCTGAAGGAATTATAAATTGGGGGGAAGGGCTGATGCGCGTAAGCCTAATTTCGTAATTTCGCATGGTCGTGAGAGCGATAGCCGATGAGGTTCGCTTTCGATTTGTCAATTCGATGTCCTTTCTTCTTCTTTTCCTACTCCTTATCAGCCGTTGTTACAAGACAGAGAGGTTCCGAACTCCTTTATATAAGAGGGAGTGAGATATAAGAACCTTTGATGCTTTCAGATATCAAGTAATGAGGAGAACAAGAATATGGAAAACTAATAATGATAATTTCATCCTTCTATGTTCTAAATAATTTAGAGAGAGATAAATGGCAGTTAAAAGCCAGTAAACGTCTATTAATAGATAGGAGATAAGAGATAATTACAGGTATCTGTAATAGAGATAAGTAGGCGAAATTACTAATTCTTATTTAGAATTACAAAGTAATAGCCTCGGTCAATCTTTGCCAGGAATGTGCCAAGACTAAAAGATGACCAACACCAATCCTTCTGTCCATTATTGACAGATTTGACAGTTGGCTTGGACGTTAGGAGAGATAATATTTGAACAAGGCCCAAGGAGAGTAGCTGTGGCAAAGACTTCCTGAAGGTGGTGTTGCGAATGATGAAATCGAATCAGTGAATGAGTAGGTGGTTGATACGTCTGTGGCTGCTCGCTCATGACCGCAAAAGCTCGGATATTTACAACAAAAAAAAATAAAAAAAATAAAATAAATCAACCCTAAAAATATATTACTAACAAAGAAAAATAAAATAAAATTTGAAATTCAAATTATAAAATAAAAAAAAAACAATAGAATAGATAAAAAAATAAAATTAAAACAGTTAGGAGTGCCGAATTGTATTCAAAATGAGAGCACTCAAGTCTTTATTTCAAACACATATTTAATTTTAGAAATTTTTGTGATTTGCAGAATTCTGCAACATCACAGAGTTGGATAGGATTTGCAGCTTGCACAGAGTAGGAATAACCTCACGTCCACTCTGGTTGTGATCGGATGGTGTCCATCCATGGTGATCCGGATGGAGCTTTTAAATGGCTCTTTGCTACGAATCATAACCACCGGGTCTCATGTCATTGAGCGAAGCCGTCAAGTTCTAAGGAATGGTTGGTAAAGAAATGTTCTTTTTCCGGTGTTCCGTTTTCCTTTTTTGAAAGCGTGAGCCAACGTGAAGCCAAGGTGCGGAAGTGTGGGTCCTCTTGCTGTGCAGGTTGGAATATAGAACATAAATTCGAGATATTTGTTGCTGCAAGAAAGGCGTTGCCATCGCTGGAAGAAATTTTATGGTTTTCGAGGATGCCATTGCTGTTTGTGAAGTCTGGCGAAACGGGACTCGTGTGCTTTATCCAGAAGCAAGAAATCCTCCTTGTTCTTAACAGACTTCTCTCTGGATGTCCGTCGATTCCGAGCCTTCCAGACGGGTATCCATTTTAACCCTCTGGTCAACATCGGGGGGTTTCAGTGTTTAAAAAAAATATTGAGCGGAAAATAAGAGTTTCGGCGATTTTGGAGAAGGCATGAATACAGCGTCTCTATTACTGTTTACGAAAACGTTCTAAAATGCACTAAATATATTTGACTCTTATCTAGCGTGAATATTCCGAACATTTATTTTCCACGAATGTGGCTCTGCAAACAAGCTTTACGTCTTGCATTTGTAACGATGGCTTGGCTTCCAACCACGAAACTACGTCTCGACAATCCTAATATCTTATAAATTTGTGGAATTCAAATTTGTATCCTGAAAATAACCTCAAACAGAAAAACTACTAGCTCATTATGACATCTCAAGGTCAAGGATATATTACGGAATGAATCGAAGCCGGATTTTTATGAGAAACAAGTTGTATATTTAACAAACAAAATCGGAATAATAATAATCGCTTAAATCACAAAAAAGAACATTATGTAATCGATATAATATTTAATAAATTAATTAAATTGATTTACAAAGACCTTTGAAGCTAAATTTAATTTGAATTTACATAGAAAAGCTAATAAATGAAATGTTGAAAGCTTTGAACTTTAAATTTAAATTTAATGAAGAAATTTAAATGAGAGAATCAAATTGAAGATTTGATTCTCTAATGGCGGACATATATCTGATGGGCGTGTTAGGCAACACTACAACCACATCGGAGATCTTTAAAATTGAATTTAAGAATGTAATAAATTATCAGAAATGAACATAATATATGCAGAAAAAAGATGAAATCAATGAAACAGTTCATAAGAAATAAGAAGGGAGCACTCCGAAATAACACAATTAATCAAAAAGAGATTGAATAACGAAAATGGTCAAGCTCGGCAAAGCAGCTCCAAAACTACAAATAGCGAAACTAATGCTACTTTGCTAAACTTGCTAAACAAATAAAATCCTTCAAACAAATCATCCATTATAACAATTATTCCTCAGTAATTAACAAATTCTCGGCAATTGTGAACACAACCGATACGTTTAACTTCCAGAGAAAGAGTGACGCTCAGGGAACGAGGCGGAAGTTCGTTGACAGGTGCACGGAAGTTAGTCAGCCACCATCATGAATATTGAGTCCGACGCAGCCAATCACAGTGGTTATTGAAATCATGTGACTAGTGATGTAGTAAAGAAAAGTCCTGTCACTAGTCACCAATATAACTATCAAACAATGTGCCATGCACTTATTCTTTAAATTGTTCACAAAGAGTCACAGAATGGCTGAGCATTCTTCATAGTGTCCCTTAAAAATCAGATACAACACGTAGATGGATAATCAGTGGTACATCAGGCTGTACAGGCTTTCTACTGAGACAGCATATTACAAAACCTACATCACAGCCTGAGGTGACGGGCTCTGGCGCCTGGCGGGAGTACTAACGATATTTAAATGGACATCCTTCCTTCCTTCATGACAAATTCCAATATATTGTCCTTCCTTCAATGAACTCTAAATACTTCATCATATCCTGGTATCGTCGATGGTTAGGAATGGCTCGAGGTTCACATGAAATTCGTATTCAAAAGCAATTAGATTCTAACTATTAATTTCGAGAGTGCTCCGAAAGTTCGTGGTGTGGCTCTCTTTCTGGTCGCTTATAATACAACGCGAGTCAAAATAGCTATTGTCTCCGGTACCGGCTTTTGACGTTACAGATAAAAATCTGCAACGTCACACATTATTTCAATGCTAGGTATTGAAGTTTCTCCGCTTCAGGAACGCAGTGATCAATTGCCAAAAAGATTACGCTGTCACTTTTACGATCACGATTTGTACAGAAAAACTTCTACAGCGTGCATCGTTTTCCGGGTATCAATATGCGTCGAACAACGCCACGCAGTGTGTGTGACTTGTTCAGAAATTTATTTAGGATACTTTTTTTGCATGTTTTAATAATAATTTATTATATTTTACTATTCCTAAGATATATATATATATATATATATACATACTTTTTCTCCGTTTTATATAAATAAATGTAGAAAACTTTCACAAGTAAACATTTGTCACCTTTTTTTTACTTTATTAGTTTATTTAAACAAATTTTAATGTAAGTAATTTTTTGAGCATTATGATTAGATTTCTGATACCTTGAACTTTAATTTACACTCATATTTTGTTGAAAAAGAGCAATTTAAAATAAATATCAGCCAAAAATGGAATTTTTTTAATTTAGGACATAGTGCACATTCACTCGGTGAGATAAGTATACATTATGAAAAAAACAGTAAAATCACTTATATAGCATTATAGAGCAAAGTCTCCAGACTAAGAAACCCGCCGATTTTTTCAATTACGTAAGCAAAAGAAATAACATTAATAAACGGAAAAAGACAGTTTTGCAATTTTTACACATTTAATTTTGCACTTTTTTACAGAACTTTTGAAAAAATAAAAATACCTTTTTTCGCACTTGTTTCATCCTTTTCTAGACACTCTGACGATTTGATTTCATTCATAGATTTATGAAAATATGCACTTTAAACATATTTAAAACTTAAATGAATTTTAAGTCACTGGTGAGCCCGGGTGTTCGGCAATAGGGATCCAGAAAATGATGTTGACCAGAGGGTTAAGACACCGTTCAACAAAAATTGGGAATTCGTGCAGATTTTAATTGTGTTGTAACCTGTCGCTGTGGCGTGTTTTGCTGCGGCATTCACCACTTGGATCTCCGCGGCGTTTGATGATTGTCGTCCGAGTACTTGCCGTGATATCGAAGAGACAAGATGATCCTCAAAGTAAACAGCTATCCCGGCCCTCGCTCTAGGTATGCCGTTAGCGGCACAAGCTCCATCTATGAAGACCTTGATAATCCTCAGGTTCTCTTGCTGTGGCGAGCCAATGGCAGCGACCGTCGGAATACGACGAATGACGTCAAAAGAAAGGTTCTCACCGGATGATGACAGGTGATCCACATCGTCCAGAGTTTCGACGACAGTATCCTCCACAAGGAAAGAAGCAAGTGCCTCCGTCAGCGTCGTTTAGGATTCTGAACAATGTTTCAGGCTGAAGTCGTACTCCCCGATGAGACAGGCCCATCTACAGAGTTTTGCGCTTGTATTTTTAAACTGCCCCAACCACTACAGAGTTGTGGTATTGGTGAGCAGGGTGAAGTGTCGAGCGTGAATGTAGTGATGGTATTTCTAAAGTTCTCATCACGGACAAGCAATCCCTTTCAGCCAGTTCATAACCAGGTTCGATGGGTTTAAATTTGGCGCGTCCACAGGAGATTATTGATTTCTAGGCGTCTGCTTTCAGCTGGTAAAGGACAGCACTCATGCCCACAGCGCTGGTCTGGATCTGTAGGGTGTAGGCCAAATTGGGATCAGGTCTAGCCAATTTTAAAGATTTGCGGAATTCTCCCTTGAGTCGTTTTTGAAACGCCACTTCAGCTTCTGGGGGCACTTCCAACGTCCTGCTCCTTTCCTTAACCCTTTGTGGCGCACGTTTTTCTATAAAACCAATTTTCATAAGATTTTCCACTCGGGGGTTTTGGAGGTCGCTGATTACGAATCCGGAGCCAGATTTTCAAAATTGAAAATGGTGGACCCAATATGGCGGACGAGTTTTACAAAAATTGAAGAATTTTCATGAAACTTTCCACTCGGGGGTTTCCCAGGTCGCTGATTACGAATCCGGAAACCAATTTTAAAAATTGAAAATGGCGGGTCTAATATGGCGGACGAGTTTTCAAAAAATTGAAGAATTGTCATGAAACTTGGCATCTGGGGGGTCTCTAATAATGAATCTGCAGTCAGATTGAACCTTTCCGGTACCTAATCCCAGCTAGCTTACACTTGTCGTTATCCTAAACTAAAGATTCCAGAGACCGGAAAGGTTCAATGTGACTGCAGATTCATTACTTGAGACCCCCAAAACCCCTAAATGTCAAGTTTCATGAAAATTCTTCAATTTTTTGAAAACTCGTCCACCATATGGGATCCACCATTTTGAATTTTGAAAATTGGACTCCAGATTTGTAATCAGCGACTCTCAAAGCCCCCCAGATGCCAAGTTTCATGACAATTCTTCATTTTTTGAAAACTCGTCCGCCATATTAGACCCGCCATTTTCAATTTTTAAAATTGGTTTCCGGATTCGTAATCAGCGACTCTCAAAGCCCCCAGATGTCAAGTTTCATGACAATTCTTCAATTTTTTGAAAACTCGTCCGCCATATTAGACCCGCCATTTTCAATTTTTAAAATCTGTTTCCGGATTCGTAATCAGCGACCTGGAAAACCCCCGAGTGGAAAGTTTCATGACAATTCTTCAATTTTTTGGAAACTTGTGCGTCATATTGGGTCTGCCATTTTGAATTTTGAAAATCTGGTTCCGGATTCGTAATCAGCGACATCAAAAACCCCCGAGTGGAAATACTCATGAAAATTTTTTAATTTTTTGAAAACTCATCCGCCATGTTGGATTCGCCATTTTAAATTTTAAAAATTTCGCTCCGGATTCGTAATCAGCGACCTTGAAAACCCCCAGGTGTCAAGTTTCATTCCAATTTATTTAATACGTCGATCAAAACTGAATTATTTCTTTAAAAAAGAGTGATTTTCAAATGTTGTTTATTTATAAGTATTTATAATTTTATGAAATACGCTCGTTAAAATTTTTTTTAAATTCTACCATGCTTCAGATACGATTTCAACAAGAAGTCGTTATAATTTCTTAACAAATGTTGAATTTAGAGAAAAAAGTTGTGAATAAAAAAGGTGGTAATCTGGGTTACCACTGCGCCGCAAAGGGTTAAAAGATTGGTGAATGGTGCCGAAATCTCCGAATAATTGGGAATATATTCGCGGATCCAATCATAAATTCCAAGGATTCTCTGGAGAGACTTTTTACAACCTGGAGAGGAAGAATCCTAGATAATCTTGATATGGGATTCCTGTGTTTCGTTATTTTTCTGCGTAACGAGATTTCTCAGGTATTTGACCTGCTTTCTGGCGAAAATACACTTATTAAGGGAATAAGTGAGACCGTGCATGTTCAGTCGTTCTAAAATCAGGGATAGATGAAGAAGATGATCTTCCCAATTCACGGGAATAATTATGTCGTCTAGATAGACGATGCAGAACTCGTTTAAATATCCCCGGAGAACGATGTGCGACATCAGGTTTTAAAATGTGCAGATAGCTGTCTTAAGTCCTGAAGGTCCCAGGTGGAACGTCGCCTTGGGGTAGAGTTGTTAGGCGCCACCGGGTGTTTCATGCCCCTCAAGGAAGTGGATTTGGAAGTAATTAGTACCCTTCTGTTGCGGAGGTCCATGGTATCTGGTTCTCCAGAAAACATTACTTGTAGAGTCCGGCCGTTAGGGTCGAAGTTGGATTAGTGTGACTGTCTAGTCGCAAGCTTTGACCACCGGATTAGCAAAAGATCTCCCACGTTGGGCGTCAGTTAATTGTAAGAGGCCGATGAGTAGAAATTGAGAATCGTCATTGGAAGGCTATAAATGCACTTTCTAGCCACTGGGAAGGGACGCCAAATTATGGATTTTCCCGGGCACTGCTGGTCACAAGTTATCTATGGCACTAGCACGTAGGAAATCGATGGCTGTTGGACATTTACTGACACACGTGGATCGGGATGATTAGAGTTGTGGACGGGGTATACGGACGGATTCGCACACATAAAATGATAATTGACGTTAACGTTTTGAGAATTCGTCAATGGTTCGGAAATATTCCTGTGTTCAAGAGAACTCTCTGATACGAACGAAACATTGTTAGATGTACGGGAAAATATCACTGTTTCCACATTCACTTGATCTGAGTTCGAACCCTTACGACACTGTTCCTGTTGAGCGGTTTCGTCTCGACGGCGCGACGTTAACCTCTTCCTTAAGTTTGGACGATTTCTCTTGCGTGGAGTGGCTGATTCCGTCGAAAACTTCCCCTCTCAATAGTGTAAAAGTATGTACGTCTCGAGCCACATGTAATATTCGACGGGGCGCTGGTCCCTTGATAATTCCCAAGACAAAATGAATAAGGTCCTCGGGTGGTCCTCCAGAGGACAACTACCAAAGACACTCAGCGGGCCTCGAGTGATTCCGCAAAACGCAGCTAATTGTCTGGATAATTCACATAGTGTCTTGAACATAGATTCTGAAAAAATCCGTAAAAATGAATTCACGCATTCTAAAGAAGTTAGTTTAAAATTTTCATTAACGTTTGTTTTGCAGGTTACGGTGTCTTTTACGACAATTACAGCGTGGAGAAATTTCGGCTGATCTTCTGCAACGAAATCTGCACTACGCAGCTCGTGTTCTCGAGGCTGTCTTCATTGATGAAACGAAGTAAGTCTCAAAAGACTTTTGATTAATTTAAACTGATAAAAAAACATAGCCCTGATGAATCAATAAGTGAAACTCTATTTTACAAGATGAATTTTAGAAAAAATAAGTATTGAATTTATGTTTCTAAGAAAATAAAATCAGCCTATACACAGTCATAAATCTTATTTCGAGTCCTCTTATATCAAAATGTTCATTACATTTTTCAAGGTTTATAAATATACAATATGAAGTTAAACTTCACTTTTATTGAAAAAGTTCAGAACTAATCTTATAATTCATATGTTTTTGGAATCTTACACACTACTAAAATGTATTTTTTGAATACCATGGGAGTTTTAAAAGAATTATCATAACGAAAAGTAATGCTCGAAAATCATTCGGTATGTTCTATAAAGTTTTTCCGGGTTAAAATTCCATGGAATGCCATCTTCAATTCTTGTTGGTATTGGTTTATTAGCATTATGAAAATTTTGGAAATTCAAAATATTTAAATAAAATATTTAAGAAAAAATTATATAGGTAGTTTGGAGGACGTTATCCATGAAATATATATATATATTAGAGATGGTCATGCAAATTCGACTTATTGTTTTTTTATTTGGAACACAGAGAAAACGCTGCACTAACCATTATCCTAAAATACACTACTCAGTCGTGTGGCTGAAAAAAAAAGTTGAATACATGACTGAGTAGTGTATTGGCACGATTCATTTGTTTCTCCACAGTGACCATTCGTTTCTCGCAGTAACCGTTACTGTGGAGAAACAAATGAATCGTGTCAATACACTACTCATTCGTGTATTCACCTTTTGTTTTCGGCCACACGAATGAGTAGTGTATCCTAGAGTAATGGTTAGTGTAGCGTTTTCTCCGTGAACGGTTACAATGCGAATGCTCAATTTGCAAACGTTGAAAACTTGTTGGTTATATTGTCTTTCACACGTGATACAAGGTGATCTCATATTTAAGTTTTGGAATACGTCCCAACTTCCCAAACAAAATAGAATTTTTACTATATATAATATAACATAAAAAATACACATTTCCTCATGTGTAGATTAATTTTAGGACAGATATGCATAAAATAATAATCTATATGAACACTGGAGAGACGAAATACAAAGTACTGTAATATTAACTGCCCATTAAATACTTAATCCTTGCTTGTCACACTTCTGTGGATTACACGTTTGCCACATGGAGTGTCGGTCACCCCAGTCATAAAAACTGAAATAAAAAATTAACTATTGGATATTTTTCTTTGAAAATTCGTATGCAACTTCTGCAAATCTTATTTCATAAGATCATATAGGTTATATAGCCAAAAATTAAATTTAAGTACACTAAAAAATGTGCAGAAGCAAAAAAAAAATGATAAAATAAGTATTGAATTTATGTTTTCGTGAAATTTTAAGATATTTAAAAAGGTTTCTGGGACTTTAATTCTTGTCGTGGAATTGAGAGGGATTTTAAAATTTCAAAAGTTTTCTGAAAATTTGAAAGAATTTTAAGGTCATCTGTTACTTACCATATGAGCAAGTTTTTAAACCCGGGTTATTTTCTACAATTTTTACATTTTCAAAAAAAAGTTTGTCAACATCCGTCCGTCTTCACGTTCTTGATGGATGTTGACCATAATTTTTTTAAAAATGTAAAAATTATAGAAAAAAAACCCGGGTTTAAAATCTTGATCATATGTTAAGTAACACATGTCCTTAAACATTGTTATGAAATTTCCAGGAATTTTAAAAGCATTCAAGAGAGGCGTATAAATATGCCCCAAATTCTATTTTCCCTAAAATTTATTTCACCGAAAATGAGTTTACCGAATAGCAAATTGCTATAATTTTTATATTTCCGAATTATGCTAAATAGTTATTCGGTATTATGTAAATTGCGACAAATGGCAGTTCGGGAAAATGAAAATTATGTCGAATGATTATTCGGAAAAATAAAAATTAGGACAAATCATTATTCGGAAAAATAAAAATTACATATGTCAAACGATAATTCGGAAATACAAAAATTATAGCAAATTGCTATTCGTTCAACTGATTTTCGGTCAAATAAATTTTAGGGAAAATAAAATTTGGGGCATATTCATGCGCTTCCATTCAAGAGACTTTGATGATTTTTTAAATATTTTATTTTGTCATTTTTAAGGATTTTATGAAATTTTACGAGATTTCTAATAATTTTAAGCGATTTCGCGGGATTTTAAAAATATTATATGGAACTTTTATGGATTTCATGAAAATTGATGAAACGAAGGATTTTTAAAGATTAATCATTTTGAAAGTTTTTGTGAATTTTTAAGGTGTTTTAAGATGTTTCTAGGACTTTTAAGGGGTTTTAACGGATTTTAGGAAATTTTGAAGGTTTTCGTGAAGTTTTAAGGAACGAGGGCAAACCAACACGCGCGTGATTATTTTATTTTACTTATTACAAACTTCAAATAATTCAAAAGCCAATCAGGTTTGCAACAACGTGTGCGAGATTTTCGAGACATTTCGTTACACCCTAGTCGAGTCATTAATAGATACTAATGAAAAAGAGAACAAAACATTATTTTATGATTATATAGGAATACACTTCTCACAGTGTGAACCAATAGTAATTTTACAACATTAGTAAATTTGTAGCATTAACATGTGTCAATATTGAAAACTATGATAATAGTAAATTTCAATTAAATTAAATTCTTTTGAATATGTATAATGATTGTTGAAATTTAAATTATAAAAGTTTATATTTCTTTTTGCTTCGTTATGATAAACTATTAAAAAATGAAGAAGTCTATAAAAATTAATTATGTTAAAAAAAATATCTATTGTTACAAATATTTCTTAAAATTTATTTTATAAAGAATAGAATTTATAGAATATATAGAATAAATATTATAAAGTTCTAGGATTAAAAAATGTATTTGTTGCCAATATTTAAATAGTAATAAGTACAGTATAAATAGTAATACATTATTATTTATGTACTTTAATTATACAGATACTTAATTTACATAAAATGTAAATCATTTATATATACAAATCAGTATAGCAACATCCTCATCGTCTAATAATATACCGAAACTAACAAGAATAACAGATGGAATTCTTTCAATTGTGGTCATAAAATCTTTGATGAAGGCTTCTTTTGCACATTGAAATTTACGAATATTTAAACAACGTATTTCCAGTTTACTCTAAGATGAGCATCAACGGTAAGTGAACTTATGCAGTGAATGATGCGGCTGTTGAGGATTAGTGCAGCCTACATAGTCACTCCAATCGCAAGCCTGATTTAAAATAATAATATATAATATGTAATCTAAGAAATGAGGAAAAGAAAAGATAGCGATTTATTTAATAATCAATCTTTGAATTTGCAAAGACCAATTTGAATACTGACGCTTTAATAAATGATGTAGTATACTCTCCTATACATACGTATTTCTTACTTAATATCTCTATCTTACATCTATATCTCTCTCTTTTTGTCTTTTTTAACGTGTGTGACTAACGAGCACTACTACAGGGTGAGCTCAGGGATTCATGAGAGCTCGCGATCGTCGCGTAGAGTGGCTGGCCTGACATCAGTAACATCAACGACAACCTCACCGCCAGGAGCGGAAGTATTCGACTCCGATGGACCTCAAAGTCATGCGGTCATGGCGACCCAAAAGCGGAAGCTTCACACCCCCGTCTGGGCAAGGTTGCCAACATTCACATTTCCATCCCAATTTTTTCGCCCTCACCCTCTCTTTCTTCACTCTCAACGACATCTGGCTTTATCATGCATATATATGTATACATGTAATTAGGTAATCAGCGGATTCAATCGTCGGTGCCAATGATATAATTTAGACTGCGACGCTTTACTTTCCTTTCATCACCTGGAAAAAGCTTCTCATAGAAATCCTATACTAATGAATCCGAATCAATTAAAAAAAATTTAATTCGAGTCAATCGGAAATTTTAATCTGAATGAACCGGAGTTCATTCAAATACAACTTTTCAATTCGAATCAATCCGAATTAGTACAAAGCTCATCCAAATCAAATGTTTAATTCGAATTAATCTATAAAACTTTCAATTCAAATAAATTCTTGTTAACGGTGTCAGAGCATTTTCAAAACACTAAAAATTGATGTAGACTCACTCAAATCAGCCATTTTGTTCACATCTTTTCATTACGCTGTATTAGAAGCCGCAAAAATAATCTATTCGAAGTGTTGTTTCGTTAGAGATGTTTTTTTCAATTACACGACAGAGGCTATCTCTTTTTTTCTTGAAAAAATAAATTTGTTTGGCTAAAACGGGAATTTCGACAAGTGTAGACTGTAGAGACGCGGATGAGAGGGGTACGGGTGAGCAGTATTTACGTTTTGCCAAGTCCCTATCCAAGCAAAAGAGGCGTAAAACATTAATCGAAGAGTGCTTCACTCACTGAGAAAAACTTTACGAGTTTTATTATGCACCGCAAAACCCGAGTACTTACGAAAATCGTGTAAAAAAAATCTGCCCGCTTACGCGGGCACATTCTCATGCGCACGTCGCGCTTCGCGACGCTTGCGCCCTTCGGAACGCTTGCACCTATTTTTATTTAAATTACTACAAAATGGAATGGAATGCAAATGAAAACTACTTTACTTAAGGTTCTATCGACCTTAAGGAGCACATTCTCATCAAGGCACCCGCGCTTTGTGCTCGACTCTGTTTAACAATATTTTTCATGATTAAAACGAAAACTACTCATCCTATTGAAAAATGGCCAAAGGAGAACTTGTAGATATTTTTAAGGCCAATAATTATGTTATAAGTAATATTAATTTAACACAACAGTTAATTTAATTTTATAATATTAATTTAATTTTAATTATGATATTAACTTAGGGGGATTCTCAATTTTTCTTTTAGGCGTAGGCAAACTCTTTTCGGGAAGGGGTGGAATTGTTATAAGCCAGGCCTATAGAAGCACCAAGGAAATTTTATATTATTCATTTTGACACATTCCTTGGTGCTTAGTATACGAGTTTGCCTAAACAGTTTACGGTCCTACCAGTAAAATCCTAATATTTTCCTTCTACTTAATTTTATTTCTTTAATCTCTATGAAGGCCAACCTTACCATCCTAAGCCCAACATCTGTTTCCTTCCTTAGCACTCTAGTTTTATTTCCTTAATCCTTAGAAAGGCCAACCTTAGTATCTTTGACCCAGAATCTGGCCGCCGGCCTAAATTACTGATGCTACCCTCAGACCCAAACACAACTATCCTCTAATAGATTCAGTTTTCCTTATTCTCTCTCTCTCTCTCTCTCTCTCTCTCTCTCTCTCTCTTGCTCCACGAACATTATGAAAGTAAGATTTTCCACTGTTTTACTTTATCGTTGAAATTCTGATCAAATTTCAGTGGTATTTCGACCAGTGGAGGCTTATTTTATTAATTTAAAAGGAACAATTAATCTAATAAAATCTTAAGGAGAATCTCCCATACGTTTTAAAATAAATTAATTACAAATAACATTTGAAATAAACGTTATTCTTAAGTATAAATACTTTTATTTTATGAATTAATGTAGGACCTGAATTTTATTTTTTTTATTATTAAATTTAATGTTAATTTAGGCGCTTGAAGTAAGGAGAGACGCTTAGTTTTCCCTGCCCAGGCCAGTGCTTCCCCTCTGTCGCCATCACTGGCCAACCCGCTGGCAGGGACTCTGCCCTCTCTCCTGACCGAAAGCGTCCTACAACCGAAGGGCCTGCGAACCCTCTTAGTTTTTAGTCAGTGAATGTTCGCACCTCAGTGAGTGAGTCGATTTCAGGATCTCCCCGCATAGACGAGCCTCCCTCTTCATGTCGGGACCTTCCTTATGTACGGACCACTCAATTATGTGTGTTATTAATAAATTTAAACTTAATTAAAAGTTGTTTTTCATTTTTTTTTTCTTTTCTTTTTCTCCGAGTCAGTGACCTCTTAATTTTTCTTTTTATCTTTTGGGACTATGGACCATCAGCCCGAAGGAGATCATCAGCGGATGCAGGTTAGGTAAAGTGAATTTTGTTAGCCGGTTGTTTTCCTCGGGATTTCATAAGATATCGCGATTATCTTCTTCGGTTTATGTGCGGATCGCGTCGCATTAAAATACGTCGAGTCGTATGGTGCCCGCACCATCGATCGTACTATCACGGACACGCCGAGTCGATTGGTGAAAACCAACGATCGTGCCGTTGCAATTACGTCGTCGTCCGGTGAAAGCTGACGACCGGCCGTTACGGATCCGTCGAATGGTGAAAGCCTTCGGACGTATCTCGAATTACACGCCGCGTCGAGAAGTGCAAACTCTCGACCGTGTCCTCTTGCAATCTTACAACTTCGGGATACCCCCCATGCCCGCGTTCCGGTCCAAGGACCTCGTTGTCCCTCCATTTTTTTCAAGAAATCGCGAAGCGGCGGACCCGATGCGGAAAGCCCCAAAAACGTCCCGGAAAGAGGCAACGTGCCCAGACTCGCCTCCTCTTTCAGGCAGTGATCTCGAGCGACAGAGACGTTGTCTCAGCGACTCATGAGACAATCAGTGTCGTCCCCACGGAACCCGATGTCGCCGCAATCTTACCCCTTTTTCCCTTAAAACCTCCTACGGAGAAATCGCGAGACGACCTGGTGGTTGCGGCCCTCTTCTTCAGCCCGAATCGCCCATTACCTCTCCCAGAAGAGCTGTTTAACGGAGACACCCTCTTCATTCGCACAAATAGTTCTCCCGAAGCTTTTTCCCCAATACAAGATAAATTCGTTTCGTGCGCGAAACGGAAGTTGCATTTCTGATTCCCCTTAGAAACGCGAATTCTTAACAAAACTTATTCGTTATATTTCATTTTGACCTTTATGAATAACACTTTCAGTCTTTACTGTAAGTTCGGTAATTTTCTTAGAACGGTTCGAGCTATTTTCCTGAAAAGTTATTTGATATCTACCGAATTTTTTTCATATCCTCAGTCTCTGAACTAATTCGGCAATTCTTCCGGAACAAATTTTTTCCGTGCAGACAGACATATTCGTAAAAACATGTTTTTCGGGTCCAGGGGTCCCAAAACGTGGACATTTGATGAAAACTGGGGGTCAAATTTTACACAAATCTAATACATTCTCTCTGACGAGAATGTAAAAAGTTTAATAAATCACGTATAAAGTTACTAGACCTTTCGCTACGACGCCAAGTGTCAGGTCTAGTAACAAAGCCTCTTTTTCTTGGATAGGAACTTGGCAAAATGTAAATACTGCTCACCCGCACCCCTCTCACCCGCTTCTCGATACTTGTCGAAATTCCCGTTTTAGCCAAACAAATTTCTTTTCAAGAAAGAAAAAGATAGCCCCTGCCGTGCAAACAAAAAAACATCTCTGGCTAAACTATACTTCGAACAAATTATTTTTGCTGCCTCAAACACCGCGATTGAAAAGATGTGAACAAAATGACGAATTTCAAGAATTTTAGTTGTCTAAAAATGAAATGATATGACAGATTTGAGGCATTTCACAGATTGCGATATTTTTTTGTGTTCGTTTACATTTTTTCGTCCAATACTCCAACACCTTTAATTCGAAAAAACTTATCAATCCAAACAATTAATACGAATCGTTCCAAATTTAATCCAAACCAAATTTTTAATCCCATTCAATCCGAATAAATCTGAACTTTCAAAATGAACTAATAAATCCGAACAAAGTTTTTAACCCATCGATGGTACAGTGAGATCAAAAAGACCACAACATGTTCAACCTTAATTTAAGTCTCCTCAACTTTCGAGAATGTTTCTTATACGACCCTGTAACGTTAGTCAGATATTTCCTCCAACTCCCCGGATACTCCAATATCTCCGCTATTTTTTCACTTCCTTTTTTTCATACTTAAAATAAATTTTCAATGTGCTTCGTGAGTCAATTTCATCCGGACAAGTAAAAAACCCATACAGTAATTCGTAATACTTACAATATGCGTGGGTGTCTAAATTATTAGGATCATAAAATTCCACACTAAACGTACTTTTTGAGGGTTTGAATTCCTTCTTTTTTCTTTTTTTATTTAGTTTTAATGTATAGGGTCATAGGGTGGCTCCCAACACCCACTGTTTTGTGATCCTTGTTGCACATTTTAACTTCCATGATACAAGAAACTAAATATTGACAGGTGCAAGGTGATTCATAGTCACTGCGCGGCATGAAGGCTCAAGCCATTGTCATCATTTCTATGTAGGCTGTAGTGTGCTGACCTCGTTCGGTGATATATAGTTTGGCGGAAAGAATTTAAATTGCAATAGAAAAGATAATCTGCGATTTTAAAGATTCATTCGATTCTTGACAAGTTTAAATAATTTTACTACTATAAATGTATTGTATAATTGTTACTAAAAATAGTTATTAATTTGTTTTCTTATAATAAATATGATGAAAATGAAATTACAAAAGATTAGATACTGCGATTTTTGCTACAACTTCCCTAGGTGATACCATGATTTAAAGGGACGGTACAAAATTCGCTTGGATACAGTCTTCGGAATGAAAGGAATTTTGAAAGGTAGACATTTTTCTATACGAAACTTTCGTCAAGGTAATAAACTTTCTCCATCTTAATGGAGAAACAACACCAGAACATTACACATTTTTCTACAGATAGACTCAGAATGCTAGTGATATGAAGTAATTGACATGTCATTAAAATCATTATGTTATATGAGGTTTACAAACAGAGAATTACAAATGTCTTGAAAATTCACTTCATGTGAAGAATAAAATGGCTTAGTTTATATTTTAGAATAGTTAATATGCCCTATGAATGCTTTTTTTCCTGAAATGCAGTAAGTTTTACGATTTCAAATGGTTATTTTTACTAACAAAATTTTAAATCCTGCTATTTTCATTGGAAAAGTTATACTGAAATAATAAAATAATTCCAGGAAAAACGCGTTCATAGCGCATGTTCGTTATTTGAAATATTAAATTCAGCCATTTATTTTCATTTTCTTTTTTCTATGTTGTCAATAATAAAAGAGATTAAGATGTTAGCAGAAATAAAAAGAATTTTTTTTAGTGAAATTGAGAATTCTTCCGAATATAATTTGTTGAAAATTCGATTATGCTATTTTTTTCGGTAATTTAACATTATTGGGAATTCGTATTTTCGGAAATTTTAAATTTCGGTGTTTTTTCATACTAAGGATTTCTGGATTGCGGAGAAAAGATGCTGTCCTTTTTAAGACACATATGAAAGGATTAGAATGAAAATAAAGAAAAATCTGAAAACTAATTTTTATAAAACATGCATGGAATGTTCGATTTTCAAGGCATGCATAACGTGCGGATTTTAGCCAATTCTAGAACTGTAAAAATATTTAATTAGTTTTATCACGCTATTTAAATTCCAGCCCAACAATAAATACACAATTAGGTGGCAAGCTATGAATTATGTATAGATTACCAAAAATTTCACAAATTATTAAAAATTTCAAAAATCTCTGGAAATTTTTATTAAGGTAAATTATAGCTATTTTACCATTAATATCAAAAGTTTTAAAAAACTTACGGTGAAAATATCACAAATTACAGTAAGTATTTCGAAAAATTTTCAGAAATTGACGAAAAGGTTGCTTTTTTGCTTTTCTAAGTCGAAAATTCCCTGCATTCATTACAAAAAAAAATTTTTGAATATGAGGTCGTTACAAAAAATATAGTATACAACAGGTGAAGAGAGTAGGCAGTGAAGCTTGAGCCACTTGCCCTCGATTCATCTTCAGCTTGTTTGGAATTCGTCTACGGCAAGTTTACGGCTCGTCTCCGACTTACTTCCAACTTGCATTAGACTCGCCTCTGGCTCGTAAAGCAAACTTCACACTCATTTGGAACTGTCTACTTTTGGCATGTCGGATTTTCGATGATTTGTATCCGAAGCAAACAGTTTAATTCCGATCTAATCCGAAGTCCGATCAAAGATTCCTAACCTAATTAATCTGAGGTCGATCTAAGGATTCCTATCCGATTTAATCCGAAATGAAAAAGAAGATTCTAATTCGACCTAATCCGAGGTCTATCCTCGATTTCTATCCGTCTGAATCCGAAATCATCCAAAATTTCTATCCGACTGGTTCCGAGGTTAAAGGAAGGATTTCAATCCGAATGAATCCGATCTAATCCGAGATCAAGGCAAGCATTCCAATCTAAATTGAAGGATGCTATTCAGTGACATATTTGCACTTACATTTTTTTAAATATAAATGATTAGTCACAATTTTTTTAGATTCATTCGGATTGGAAAGGATAAAAAATAAGTTCGGATTGGTTTCGGATTCATTCGGCTTAAAGCTACGGATAAGAAAGTATTGAAAATAGTTCTGATTGATTTCGAATTAATTAGGATTGAGCGCACGGATTGAAAAGGATTGAACGGTAACTTCAGTTTGGAACTACGGATAGAAAAGGATTAAAATTCGTTCAGATTGATTTCGGATTGATTCGGATTGGAAATCGGATTCAAGAGGATTGAAACTTTGTTCGGATTAGAATTGGATTCATTCGGTTTAAAGTCGGATTCATTCGGATTCAACTTTGTAGAGACTGACGGATTAGAAAGGATTAAAAAGGATTAAAAAATCTTTTTTAATGAGGCTCGCATTCATTCGGATTGACCGTTCGGATTGAAATGTGAGATCGGTTTAGTTTCGGATTCAGTCGGAAAAGTGTGTTCGGATTCATTTGATTTAGAAGAACGGATTAAAAAGTGTATTCGGATAAATTTCGGATTCATTCGGATTAGGGGCCACGGATTAAAAATGATTAAAAGGTAAGCTTCGGATTCATTCGGATTGAATTTGGAGTTGAGACACAGATTAAAAAGGATTAAAAAGGATTGAAAACATCCCTCGGATTAGACCGGAATGAAACTGTTTGGTTCGGACACAAATTCCGGAATGATTCGGAAATTTTTGGATTGGTTCGGAATGAATTTCAATCCGAACCTTCCGCCAGGGTCACTGATCGAATGTCTGATTTTTGACATTCGGTGGATGCGCCGATCGACAAAATGCACACGTCTATTTGGGACATTTTTGGGACTTTTGAAAATATTTTTTTGGTACATTTTTTTTATGTTCCATTATATATGGGACTTTTTTTATTCGGGAAAATACATAGGAAGTAAAAATTTAGCATCAAATTTAGCATCAATTGTAAGAAGCAATATTGAAAATGGAGGACAGACGTTTCTCCATTCGCAATTGTGTTAGCTTTACAATTGTTTCAACCAAATACATACAAATATTGGTCCAATGAGGATTAGAGTATACTTAATATACCATCATTATAAAGCTTTTCTAAAATAAATAATTATTATTAGCTGATGAAAAAGAGACTGTCGAAAATCTTAACTTGTTTACATTTTTTTTTAGTTCTTATCAAAATTGAAAGAGTACCTAAATAATGTTTAAGATTCACTACATGAGGAGCTAACATTCAAAATGTACTTTATCACATAGATATTAAAATGAGTAAAATAAGAAAAACTATTTTCATGATAAATAATTATGTTTACGTTTGGTATTATAGGCTAAATTCAACGCATTTTAATTAGCTGTAAGTAGGCCATAATCTTGCAAATATAGTGTCGTTTATTTATATTTAATAACCATTAAAGATACGAACATAACACGTTTTGAATGATATCCAGGGACCAAACATATTTTATCCAAGTGTAATGGTGAAATTCTCAATTATTATTGATTGTTTCGAAAAAAATATTTTGATTGACACGTATTGATAGACAGACCACGTTTCTATTGAAAAAATAATTTTCATGCAATTTTTTTTTCGGAAATACAAAATGTATATTAGTAATTGAAAAATAGCGATTAAAAAACTAGAAATCGAAGAGGCAAGAAACAGATTTTTCCATTTTTTGTGACTTATCACGTTTTGGTTGTAGGCGCTTCAAATAGATATTTTTACTAAATATCCTGAACAACATACCGTAACAATAATTTTTAAACCATAATGTAAATCGGATGAAAATTTTTAGGATTAGACTAAATATTTTACTATCAATATTATACTATTAATATATTAATATTTTACTATTGTCAGTTAGTTTTCGTTATTTGTTTCCAATAAAATTTTAGTGCTTAAAAATAACTTCTAAAGTTTAATATTATAGCGTCTAAAATAAAATAAAATGCTCTCATTTATTGAAAAATTTGTTGTGTTTAGGGGAGTTTTCTAAAATGGACACTCTGATAAAATGGCCGCTGCTTAATAAATCATTAAGAAAAAAATTTATTTATGTATCTGCACTGAAAAGTAATATTTAATTGGTTCCTCCTAATGATTTATTAAACTTTTCCCATATTTTATCACATATAATCACATATGATTATATATAATCCTTCAAACGAAAGGGATTTGCTAACAGTTTCAATCAGTCACTAGACTCTAAGGTTTCAAATTTCACTCGATACAATTACGATTATGAGAGATATAATATTATTACTCTCTCTCTAATATGAGAGTTTTAAAATCATGAAATGCGATTTCAATTGCTCGTCGATATAACTATATAGGAATAATAATTCTCTAGAGCATTTAGTAAGCATGAATAGGGATTCATGAGTGCGAGTGCGATAACAATATCAATTTCCGTAAGAGAGATTGGAAGAAGAAGGAAGGGAGGAAGAGGTTCAATTCATTCATTACTAAAGCCATTGTAAATCGGAAGCACGTTGAAGCTCAAGAAATTTGATTTGACAGGCCTACATCAAACCATTTAGCATTTACCATTTAAACGTTCATATACAACAACTTGACTGTGTACTCGAAACTATGTCTGTGTATGTTACAATTGTTACAACACCTATAATACGTCTCCATTCTCTTGAGAACTCTCGTATGTGTAGAATACAGTTACACCTTGGATATGTGCCTGCTAGAAATTGCATTGTTTCTATAGGTTCTTTTCTCGAAGTGCATGAAAAAATTTATCAAAAAATATATAAACAACGTTGTCCATTTTATCAGCGGTGCAAATTAATATATGGGCATATCCACGATTATCTAGTAATACTACGAATTGTATTAAGATTTTCTACGTTGTGCCTGTATTATCGAAACAAAAACTGATCAATCAACATATAATTATCTTCAATAGTACTTCAATTAGTCCTGAATTCAGTATTTTAATTCATTTTTTCCAATTCAAAAATCGAATTTTGGCCACAAAACCGGGTCTCCTGGCCCACTGTGCATGCGCAGAAAAGCTGTGAGCATGCAAAACACTTAATTCGTAGGTGGTGACAAATATTAAATAGGTATATTTTTGGAATTTTGTTCACCGATTATGTGTTATATCATTTTATAAGGTTTTCTGTTATGACTGTAAGCTCTTGTTTCTATTTCGGGGAGTTTGTCTGTCAATTTTTGTGCGGTCAAACTTGTATTTTAAGCTCAGATTATCCTATAATGCAACGGTGACAGAAAAATGACACTTTTCATGGATACGCCCATATGAGTAGTTAATGTTTTAAAACTAACGAAGTTTAAGAAATAGTCCGAATTGACTTATGAATAATTTTTTCGAGATTTTAACATTTATATTAAACTCATTTCGCGATCAACAGCACCGCTCGGGTCTTGTGTGCTATCGATCGGCAGAGATTATAATAGCTCGAGCGAGCACTCTGACTTCACCACTCAGGACCGAGTATATGTAGACTTTAAGATTCCCTAATTTCTATACTACGTAGGCTACAGTACGGCGCTGACTTCGAGGTAATTTCGAGCGCCAGCTCTTCAGTGTAGGGTCTCAAGGGATGCTCGGGTGGGACGTAGAATTAGCTAAGCGTGAAAAGTGCCGTCGATCGCGAGAAGAGTGTAATATTAGATTTATTACTGCAGATCTCAAAAATTGTTTATTCCTTTAGATTATGATATTAATTTTGCTCTTTGGTATACTCTTTTAGTGTCCTAAAGTGAAGGTTAAGTTGATTGGCCAGCCATTTCGGATAAAAATTCAAAAAGTTGGAACATTTTGAAAATTGTTGAAATCACTTTTTTTTAATTTTTAAATTCTATGCGCGGATATTCGTAGTATTCAAAAAGTCCAACAATTTTTCTCAATGACTAGTTTTCTATAAACTATTCTCTACAATTTTCCTAACTTTCTTCTTTCTAAAATGAAATCAAATTAACTATAAACTTTTTGTCTTAAAATCTCTGTGACAGAGATCTAAGGTCTCTATCGATCTTATTTTTCTGTCTTCTCTTAAATGATAATTAGAGGCGGATTTTATAAAACTAATTGTTCATGATTTCTAAATAATATAATACTTTTTTTTAACTTTTTAAATTACATTAAAATACATGGTTAAATTATTTACTTTACTTGACATACAATTTATCTGAATTAGAGGAGCTTTATTAATAGTTACAAAGCTGGGTGGGTCAATTAGTTCAATTTGTGGTTTACCGAATCCGAATTTCAGGTCAAAATTAAAATATTCACAATTCTTGATCCAAAATCGACTAAAATTTATGAACATACAATAAATAGGCACATTTTCATAAAACATGGTAGGTACATTCCTCTCACTAAGTCGCGATTTCTGTGATTAATTGTCATGGAATCCATTAGATATACACTGGGTCCCATTCCGGTCGCACCATGGTTGGTTAGTTGATACTTCTAGGATGTCCGAGCACGTAAACAAGTCAGGAGCGTATGTTCCAGATTCTTCAACGCGAGCTCGGCGGACTCCACGATGATCCACGAACGAAATTATCAGCTTAGAGTACTTCCCACTCTGTGGCTAGGATACTGTCGTGCACTACCGAGCTAGTGGCGCTTCTCTTCTCAATTTCTCACCTCTTCTCTTGTATATTTGACGGTTTTTGTGCGTATCAGTTCATTTTTTTCGCCTGCCGCGCTTGCTGCAAAAAATCAACAAGAGTGAAAGAGATAGAAATCAGAATATATATAGATATTGTAACGTGCCCTGTCTCTAGGCACGGAACTACGTCTCGACAATCCTTAAACTTTTATTTGAGGAACTCAAATTTATTGCGCCAGTTATTTATCGAAGATAAATAACGATGAGTTCCAAAACCCTGAAAATCCTATAAATAAAACAGCTACTAGCTCAGGTTAGGTCATCGTAACATCTCAAGGTCACGGACAATCGATATTCCGGAAAATAATTGGAGACAACAATTTCTAATGAGAAACAATCGAATTCATTTGACAAAGGTTCACGTTAATGATTACGTAATCATGGTCCAGAATAAATTAGTTTATAATACAATCGGAAAAGTATAGTTTGCAATATTCATTATTAAAAGTAAATTAGAATGATGACTAATAATCATAAATGAGAAAGACTTTGTGTTTTAATTTAGACTGGAGAATCGAATTGAAGATTCGATTCTCAGTATGAACGTATGTCTGATGGGCGTGTTACGTAACGCTACAACCGCATCAGAGATCGTTTTAAAATTCAAACTTGACGACTATAATTGACAAAAATATACGCGAAAATCAAGTAAGATCGATAAATGAACAATGAACTGCTATGAGCAATAAAACATTACATGCAGTGAACTATTAAGAACGACAAACCATTGTGAGCAATAAACCGTTATGAGCACTTCGAAATCACAAGAATAGAGAAAGAAAATGGCTAAGCTTGGCAAAGTAGCTCCAAAACTACGAATATCAAACAAATGCTACTTTACGGAACATGCCGATAACAAAAATTCGTACCTCAGCCATGTTTATATAATATCCTGTTTAAGCGATACAATTATGTCCTCAAATAACAATTTATAACTGGTTAAATCTTCACAACGAAACAAATATGGACTGACCAATTCAACTTCCAGAAAGAGAGTGCAGAAGGAACATGAAGGCGGAAGTTCATTGACAGGCGGGCGGAAATCAACAGGTCGCCATCATGAAGATTCGGCTGATTCCGACCAATCACGATAACCATCGATGTCATGTGACTAGTGACGTAGTTGAATATTGTTCTGTCACTAGTCACCGATATAACTAGTCGGCTTTGCGCCCAACGCTCGCACTTGGAAATATTAAATATGAATTCTTTGAATGGCTGAGCCTTCATTAAAAGTGTTCTCGAGAGCTCGTTTGCAATGCTTGGGACACATTGTGAACACAATCTCACTCTTCAAGTTCCCAGAAGTGAGAATATAGAATTCGTTAGATGCACAGGGCTCGGCACATCGTGATTGTCCCTGAGACGGTAGATTCTCTGCCCGAGATGTGGCGAACTCTAGCGTTTGGCGGGAGTACTGACGGAATTCGAAATGAACGTCCTTCCTTCCTTC